>NW_019091471.1:829292-921063 GCF_001949145.1 Acanthaster planci | reverse complement strand
AGATTTGCGGGTGCGCAACACTATATTGCATCATAAAAGACCTGAAAATTGTCCAAATCTGGCAATCCTGGTATGTCTCTCAATCCGTTGATGTAAGTTTCTTTTCTTTTAGGAAAAAACACTTTCGGGGGGGGTTGTGGGATTAACTCAAAATGTAATCAGTTTAACCCACAGAAAAATGACAACTTTCAAAAAGTAGGGACCTTACAATAATTTAATTAACGTGTGTTTCAGATACCTCAGGGATGTTGCTATACATGTTATTGGGCCCTGAACAATACTGATATTCCACTATTTTCAATGGGGCTTGAGTTGAATTATTGCACTTCAACCTGAATAGCCAGTCGCGTCATTTTCGTATTCAACACGACCGGGGGGTAGGCCTAATGAAGGAAAGGCGCAGGTTGACACGAACAACTCACGACCAAACTCTTGAGGGCGCAATATTGATCGATAGCGTTGGCATGCCACCTGCCTGTCTGTCTGTGTCAAAAACAAGTTGTTTAACCACACTAGGTTAATTTGATCATTGCACGTTTTATGCAATGTAACTGATATTTGTGGCGCACAGACGGACGTGTTAATTATTATTATAGTGTATGTATATTGCCATCACCACGACCGTCTGCAACAGATAAACTGAGCGCGAGATGCCACGCACGTGTGCTTCCATTTACGATGTGAATGGTAAGTGTCTGTGTTGCTCTAGTAGTAGTGGTACTAGTAGTAGTGTTAGTGGCCTAATTATTACTACAGCCTATAGGCTTCAACCTTAAGCTTCAGAGGTTCAAGGCCACTTGGCCTTGAATGCTCCTAAAAACCAAAGAGCACCAAGAACAAATGAAGGACACCAAGGCCGCTTTGAAATTTTTACTTATGCTTGTTGGTGACTTCAACAGACTTTCCTTCGATTTCATTTTCAACATGGTGTTTAACTTTTTACCTGCAATTTTCATTGTTTCTGTTCACATGCAAGCTGAGCAGTCTGCTTGAATTGTAAAAATAAAAATAAATTATACTGTACTAGCTTTTAATTAACCATTTTGTGCTGTGTCTTATTATTTTCGCCGTGGCTATTGTTACGGCAGCCGTAACGCATCTCCCATTTTCTATGGTTACGGCACTGCAACTGCGCAAGCGCACCACACCAACCAAGTGCAGATTTCGGACATTATTTCACTTTAAAATAATCCTCCAAAGCCTCCGGTGAGAAAAGAAAAAAGATTCCTGCTTAGGCCGATACAATTAAAAACTAACAAAAAAAATTATGGTATAAAACATGAAAGTTAGGCTTAAAAAAATAAAATGATCCAGCGCTAATTCGAACTCACACACCAGTGGTTCAAAACCTTCCACATTATCCACTCGGCCACAAGCGTTCAGCGATCCAGGTAATTTAGATTTATATAAACCACTTCATATTATTTCATGATTCCATAAAGGCAACACTGTTTTTCGAAAATCAATGTAATTACTCACAAACAATGTAATTCAAGCAAGTTGGTCTCTGGGTCACAAACATTTATCCAAAAGAAGCCCGCTGTCATGCCCAGTGTCTGCGTGAATACATGTACCAGTAAAATAGCTAGGAAAATAGACTGGGTCATACTCCTGTCCACAATCCCCCAAATAATAGTGACTCAGTCTCAATATGTGCAAGGTACGAAATCCAATCGGTGCAGAATGTGTAATTCTGTGCCACGACTTGTAACCAGTCTATGTATAAAAGTAGTCTGGTGCCACATTTTTGGGGTCTTACAACTCTAGTACATGTACGTTGATACGGTTGCCATACCATTCTGTCTGTAGAGGGTGCACCACTAAAAATAAATTCCCATAGACAGCAGTGATAAATCCCCATACTTCGCAAATATTTTAAAAATACAACTCTCACAGGCTGCACAAAAAAATGATGTTCCACATGTCCTCTTTCATTTTCCTTTCAATTTGCGGGGGGTTGACCAATGAATTTTGGAGAAATTTTCAGCAGAAGCAGACCACCCCTAAAATACAAAAAATGTCCCTGTCCAGAAAAGCAGCCATTTTGAAAAACCGTCTCTCGGCAAAATGGCTTAACTAGTGCCACTTTCAAACCTGATTGCATCCAAATTGCTCAGAATTGGAAGCCTTGAGTCCGGCCCAGAGGTTCAGTCTCATATTTCTTCAATTCCTCAGTTCAAGGGCTCTCAGGACTTTCTAATATAGAATATTTTGAGTGTACAACTTTTATTAATGAGCTCGGCGGACATATTTCTGGCCTATATACGAGGGTGCACCCTGAGCGATGTTAGTATAATAGAGATCAATGTGAAAAACCTGCTCGTGAAAACAAGTGCTCAGTGCAGCTGCCGGCCGTTAACAGAAACGCTAGGGCGAACGGTAACTTGACAGTTGAAAACAACTTTAAATACATGTAGGCCTACTGATCATTGAAGAGGGGCACGTCGGCCAAGTGGCCAAAAGGTACACGCTATTTTTAAAGGGCATCACAGCAATTCACTAGAGCATTGCGGCAGTGGCCGCCGTAACGATCAAAGCCTGTATAAGTATTCCTCTTTTTCAAATGTTGGACGGGATCAGTCCAAAATTCAAAAAAGAGGAAGACTGACGTTCCACTCAGTAGAGTTAGTAGTGTCTGTGATATTGCAGGCCATTGTCCATTCGAATCGGTGTTCTTTTTATAACAGGCAAAAAAGTGATGTAGTGATTAGGCCTAGTGGACCTGTCATTTTTTGCTGTGTGGACATTTTGATGATCTGTCTTAACTATGTTGGTGAAGCTTCACAACTCCAATATGTGCTGAAGTCTGGTTGAAAGTTACATGTAGACAGGCTCTCCGTACAGGCTACTGTCATTAAACCATACAAAGGAGTCTGTGTAATGTGCAAATCTGGCCAAAATTCGTCATATTTCTCCTGCGTGGGGAAAACGCCAACTGAAGGCAACATTTTTTCCTCCAAAGAAGGAATAGGCAAGTTTTCTGCAATTAGCAACCTGGGCATAATTTACCCCATAAGTAGTGAACATGCCAGGGCAATTTCAGCTCATAAAATCCAGCGGATGTTTGATTATGCCCGTGGACATTCCGAATAAACTTGTTCAAAAGAAATCACTGTCCATCGGGACAGGGCCCAGTATATGATGGACTATACGTCCCGCCCTGTTTACGGGTCAAAGTAACTTGGACTCTACATACCAAGTCAACATACCTTACATATGCCAGTACTTTTGCTTATATTAATTCATTTCACCCAAAATAGCGAACATATCCTGAATCAAATTCCTCTGAATATACCTCTAAAATGGTTCTGAAACTGTCTTATGTACCCAGCTAAGGATTAAATGAGAATCAGAGGTCCCAATAATTATAGTAAGGTTTACTCACATGGGAAAAAAGAAAAATTTCCCCTTCAAATCGGAAACACTCTTGTTGACAAGCTTGAAGTAGCCATCTTCATCATTAGCGGTTCAAATCGTGCCAGATTGACCGTCTGCGTACCGAGTGAGTGGACCATTCACAAAAAGCCTGCAGCGTCAGCACGCTATTGCCTTAACTGTTTCCTGAGTGACGCAACATCCAGTGTGCTATTCAATGTGATCATGGGAAGCTACTAAATGTGCTTCACTCAGGAAACACTCGTCAAACTGGCAGTTGTGCCAAACCGGCATGCTTTTTTGTGAATGGTCTGCCAGCTCTGCTGCTCCATCTTGATATCATCTTCAGCTACATTAGCATACAGTTTGAATTAAGAAGATGGCAACTTGAGCTCGCTAATGAGAATTTCCTATTTTTGAAAGGGAAATAATCTCTTTTCTTACTATCATTATTTGAATCTACAATTCTCATTTAATCTTTAGCCTTGTGCATCAGACATTTAAAGGACCATTTTGGAGGAGAATTCAGAGAATTTTGATTTCGGGGTACATGCTATTTTGGCTTAAATGAATTTAATGGAAGAAAAAACACATGTACATTTACATACTTGTACATGTACATGTTATGGAAGCTGCTGGGACTCTACTATCGGCCGACCTTGTACAAATGTGTTAAAAAAGGCAATTTGTGGAGTCCAATATAATGTAGAACATCTGGAAAATTCTGTCAAGTATTTACACAACCACCAGTAGTTTGCAGGGTGAAATACTCAGCGTGCATTCGACCAGATAGTTGTAAAATTTCTCACAAATCAAGACTTTGCATCATTGAGTTTGTTGCATTAACATAACTGGTTAGTTATTTCATTTTATGCTTAATTTCTCATTTGTATTTATTATTTGCAGTAATTCAGTATACTCATACAATATTTTTATCAGAATGCCTTCATTCTGACTTTCTGCACTCAACATTGTTCTTGATTAATGTCAAATTTACCTTACTTTCAGGCGTGATCTGTGACCGCAAGATCCTGACCATCTCTACCCTGATTGGACAGCAGTACCCTGAGCTTGGCCACAAGCTGGGACTCACAAAGGCTCAGCTGGTAGAAATAAAGGCCGGCGCACCCGATAACCTTCAGCACCAGGTTTTTCACACCTTGGACCTGTGGAGGCAACAACAGGGAATAGAGGCCACGCTGGAGAGACTGAACAAAGCCCTGAAGGAATTGGGATGGATTTCGGTGCTTACGCAAATCAGAAACACTCCAGACAATTTCTATGTTGTCGTCTAAAGTATTCAAGGTTAAGCTGCACTAAGGCTTCACCTCTGAAGTGGGGTCAATATTAAGTCAAGTGCCGAAGAATTTAATCAGCACAGCCCAACCCTTACCCAGCCTTAGAAAAAATGGGATTTATCAGTACTGTGCGGTATGAGCGCCTGAAACCTCAACATAGTGAAAAAATGCAATGCAACAACGAGTATGAAATCAGAGTGTGTTATTGGCTTCCTGCACAGTGAAAAATTTGGGAGGATTCAGCAAGGATGCTTCAGATGTGTAAAGGTGTCAAGGAGTTGCATGACGTTGCAAAGCCAGTCCATAGCGACAAAAAAGTTTGTCACAGTAAACAGCATTTATTCTGTTACTCAAGTTGTCTGAGACAATTTTGATTTGATATCTTATTAACTCATCAAAAAAGAGTCAGGTTGGCGTAGTTGTTCTTTCCTCGCCTTCCACCTCTGTGGTCCAGGTTCGATTCCTGGCTCGGTCCACATGTGGATAGGGTTTTCAGTCCGTACTTGATTACATGAGTTTTACCCAGAATATTCCTCAGGGGTTTACCCCCCACCTCTAAAACTGTAACTGCCACTCATTTCAGTCTGCCTGAGTCTTCAAGTATGAAGTTAGCACATCATTGGAAGAAGATGTACAGTATTTACAATAGAAATTTTAGGGTCCACCTTTGACTTTTTTTCAAGCTGCTAGTACTTTATCTGGAAATTTTCCTGGCATCACCAAGAGTAATCTACAGAAGACCAGAGACAAAGAGATCTAACAGCCATATACTTGTCGTGGGTCAGCCTTATGCAGTTTGTCACAGCAGAGAACCACAAAATTTTGTCTGCATTGCAAGTTTGGTGTTAGAATGAGTTTCAACTTAGATATGTCACATTTTGTAAATACATGTATAAAATTAACAACAAAATTATTCATATCACTTACAAATTTTAGGTTTTTTTATTTTTCTGAGGAATGAAAGGTGATCATATAATATTTGGGCCATATTTGAATACTTTAAGCTGTCAGGTATAAACGGCCTTGGTTTTATCTCATTTGCCTAACAGAGAATGCAATATTGTTTAAATTCTTACATGTTCAGAATTATTCATACCCTTTACCTATGAGCCCTTATTCTTGATTGCAGCATCCAGGCACTTTGTGTAGCTGTTCATGAGGGTTTGACACAGCTCCATGGCAATCTTGGCCCATTCTACCGTGGCGAAGACCTTCAGCTTTTTCTGGTTGGGGGACCTGCGGCATGCACATTAGACTTTAGGGTTTTCCACAGGTTTTTGATGAGTTTCATGCCTGGGCTTTGGCTTGGCCATGGTAGCACCTCCATGTTGTTAATCCTGGAACAATTTCTTGACTGCCGTTGCCATATGTTTAGGATCATTGTCCTGTTGGTACGTTACATGTATGTCCAGTTGAGGCTAAGATGGAGATTTTCTGCAGACTGCTTGACATTGTCCTGCAGAACCTTGATGTACTACTTCTTTATAATTCCTTCCACTTTTACGAGATTGCTAGGCCCACTTGCAGAGAAACATCCCCACAACATGATGCTTCCAAGTCAAAACTTCAAAGTGGGCATAGCGGTCTTTGGGTTGAATGTTTCACCTTTCTTGTGCCAAACGAAGGAAACAGCCATGTGTCCAAACAGCTCCATTTTCGTCTCGTCTGACCATAGAACTGATGCCTAGAAACTTTTATTCTTGTCTCAGTGTCCCCTGGCAAATGTTGGTCGAGCATTTCGATGCCTGTGAGGAGAGGGGTCTCTCTTGGACGACACCCATGTAGCCCTTCCTTGTGCAGTGTGAAGTGGATTGTCTGTGTTGAAATCTTGGTGCCCATCTCACCCAGATTTTCCTGAAGTACCTTGATTGTTCTGGGGTTGGAAAGGGCCTCACGGCACACTTTCCTAACCAGCCGAGGAGACATGTCCGGCTTCCGTCCACGCTTGTTGATGTTTTTCACAGTACTGAAACTCTTATACATGTACATGTACTTCTTGATGATGCAACGTACAGTGGAAATTGGTACTATGAAGAGCTTTGAAATAGCTTTATAGCCTTTCCCATCTTTATGAGCACTCACAATGCTCGTGTGGAGATCCCTGCTGAGTTCCGTAGTTTTTGGCATGTTCACAACAACTGAGGAAGACTCCACGATTGTACTTTTATTTATTCTCTAAAAGAAGAGTACTGACAATGACAGTCCACAAATCTAATGCAAAAGATAGTATTCATAACAGATTCCTGGAGGATGTATGCATTGTTGCATTGTATATTTATATGCAGAAACCTAAGAATATCTGGAGCATGTGCATTTTGGTGGAATGTGGCCAAATATCATGACATGCAGAAGGGTATGAATAACTCTGAGCATGTCAGAATTTAAATAATGTAGCATTCTCTTTTTTGTGCAAATAGGGTAAAACAAAAGCCTTTGGTCATTTCTACATAAACCTGGCAACTAAAGTATTGAACTATGTCCCAAATATTTGTGCCCACCTTTCGTTCTTCAGAAAAAACACAAAAACCTAGAGGTGTTAAGGGGTGTGAAGAATTTTGTCGTTAACTGCAGTAGTATTTTAATGTGTGTACATGTTTGTTTTAACGGTATTCGGATACAAATTCTAATGTGACCCCTTGATCTGGGTTTTGTGTGGCAAAAACAGTTATGCTTCCTGTTCTCTTGTCAATTTGAGTTGCTGATACCGTGTTGAAATGCAGTTTGACCACCTTTAAGCTTCTTCTCAGTACTTCCTGCAAAAGTCTGGGGGAGATTGTGATACAATTACAGCATCAATTGAAATTGTTTCACAGTTGGTCTTGGGACAATGCTTGACGGTGGAACCGTGTGAAATGTTTTAGGAGGGAGTGGGTTCTGAATAAAAGCGGTGAACTCAGTCTTTCGAACAGTATGCTCTGTCCTTCGTTGTCAAATTGCTCTTGCTTTTACAGGAACGTTTGAACGAGATTTACCGTTTGCATTAGCATTCATAGCAAAGGAATGCTATGATTTTGAAAAAAATTCAGATATGTTATACGATGACACTTTTTACATATTGCACTTAGTACCATTGAGGCAATTTAATCCATCTGCATCTCTCTCACTTCTTCCTCATTGTATCTAGTCGCAGACCAGAAAATTAAGTGCCATGCTTGATACTGAAATACATTCTTGATTAAAAATTTCAGAACTACGCAGAAGCCTTGTAGATCTTCATGGAAGACATCCAATTAAACGACTGTTTGTCATTTTTTCATTTTGTGTTCAGTCTTAGGGAGATTACCAGAACTGGCCCAATGGTTATCACACTGAGATAAACCTCTGATACCTCTGAAAACTAACTAACGGCGCAGTTTAGCGGACATACATGTATTTCCTCTACATCTCAGAAATTCAACTTAGCCTCACAGTTTTGTTCAGTACTACTGAAAGTTCCATTCAGAACCGTACAGGGCATGTGTTGCAGACCTTTCGACAAATAATAGAAAAGTGAAGGCAAGCGATAGTAAAATTTGCTCAACCTTCCCATTTAGCCAAGCTAACGATTCAGGGAAGATTTGCCTAATTTTCAGTTAGTCCAATTGATAGTTTCAAAATTATTTGCCTAACTTGCAATGAAGCTAGTTTACGATTGATCTTTGTGTAACTGTCCACATAGCAAGTTAACGGTCGAGCAACATTTGTTTAGCTGTCCATTGATCCTGCTATCAGTCAAGCAAGATTTGCAGAGCTGCCTGTTTAACTTGCTTATCTGCCTACCTTTCCTGACTATTAATGCATTGAATGGAAGTATGGGAGAATGTTTTCTTGACTGCTGGCAAACATTCGAGCTAAGGGTTACTAGAAGGTAAAAAAATACAGAAAAAAGACAAGTGTAAGAAAATGGGTGTTTGCATTGCAATTCTGATTGGGAGAGGTTGTATGCATCTGGAACATGGGATGGAGACAGGAATTCCCAAGTCCGAATTACATGTACTAAACGAAAGCAGAATACTTTTACACGGCTTGGAACAGGGACGTTTACGTTTGAGGCAACTTTGATGCATAGTGGCGCTTAGGCTCTATTCCATATTTTCGTGCGTGTCACACCATAATCGGGAAACAGCTGGACAACTCTTTATTAAAGACTATGTAGCATTCTGAGTAGGTGTATAATTCATCATTTATTTGACAAAGCAGGATTTGAAAAACTCGCCAACATGTCTTTAACTATCCTTCCCCCTGGATACGGTACTGATTGAGAAGTGCTCGTATATTTGATATATTCCTCTGAATAAGAATGGCAAAAGTGACAGACAGAGTCGGACCACTTGATGTCAGGTGGTGCTTTCCGTGGTCACAAACGCATACAAACTTGTTCAAACAGAATTAAGTAGTGAACGGTAAAGCGCTTGTTCAATATGATAGTGACTTTCGAAACAAACTGGACCTCTTTACCGAACAATAATTCTTTTTCTGGAACCCAGTCGTCTTCGCTTTGGCGACGTTCTTATTTATTTTGATGGCACTAGAATGAGGCGAAATCTGGATAAAGTGACGTCACTAGGATGAGATTTTTCGGAGCCACCAGGATCGTGCACATTTATTTTTTATGTGGCACTGAAAGCAAAAGAACTGCGGTTTGTACTCTGCTTCTGCTCACCTCATGCATGATTTCAAATGGGAGATGGGGATTAGCTGGAGCGTACGGACATCGGCAAGGGGGGGTATGCCCCATTATACTGTCTGAATCCGGTGTACATCTCAAACAGACGAAGAACATACCTAGACGCTAAACAATCTTATAGAGCTGTACAATCTGGATGGAAAATATTTCTTGATTGAAAGTTTTAACAGTCTACTTACGGTATCTCTTTACGCAGCGCGCTAAATCGCCGGGAGCGTCCCTTGAATCACTCTTTTGGCTGGAATAGGTAAATTTGGTAGCATACCTAACTAATACCACAAAGATGAAGAGCAACAAATATTTGGCATCACTAGCCATATTTCCTGACGAGCAGAAGAGGAACATTAAAAAAAGAATACAGTCATTTTAAAGAGTGCGTATCCCAGCTGCACGCTGTCACATTTGGTAAGTTTGCAAGTTTGATGTGGAAGTCTTGAAGCTGACTAGGCTGGGAGTGGACAAATATATGAAAAGGTGAACGCGAAAAGCGAGTTGAGGCCCCTACATATCCCAAACTACTGCAGCCGTTCTCGAAACTCAGATCAATTAAGAGTGCTCGATGTTATAAGGTCTTAGTATGCGACCTTAGGCTTGCCATTTCAGAATAGAATTGGTGACAACATTGAGAGGATGTATTCCAAACGTAAGAGGGCACGTTACAGGAATGGTGCTCTGGCAATTTTATTTAACAAAAGAAATGTTTATCACGAGTTTCCCATTTGGTATTTTAACAGCATGAAGTCTATTTTGTTCACGAGGTCCGTCAGCTTCGGGACGATGCTCAGCAGGCCGCGGTAGAACTGCCGCTCCTCCGGTCCCTCGAAGTACTCGTCCGGTAGCGCCTCCACGCTCGGGTGCTCCAACTTGGTTAGGTCGGTGTCCCGATTAGTCAGGTTGGCCCACGTGGCCAGAATCACCTCCAGGTCCTCCCTGGTCCTCCGTTGCCGCGGGTTCTCCATATCCTCGGGGAGCTGACGCAGCGTGTGGTAGATGTTCATCTTTACGTGCTGACGGAGGAGCCGGAAGTTGTTCAGGTTGCTCAGGAAGGTGTTCAGCAGTGAACGTAGGTCGATGGCCGGCAGGTCGATTGTCTCATCGAAGGTCCATGATGAAATGCATCCCTCAAGCATCCGGAGAGAGGAGAAACACTCGACCTGGTAAGTATACAATTGATCATGAAATGTCAATTGTTGTGTAGAGTTTGGCCAATTTCCAAGTCTTCATTGTTTCTATGAAGGTGACATAAGTGCATTTATCTTTCTATAAGAAAGTTTATACGTGTTAAAAGAATCTTTAAATATCTAAATGCAGTGATGAACACGCTCGGTTTGGAACTTGAGGCAGTGGTTCGGGTGGCACTGGGCTGCTGCCTCAAATGCTTCCCTGAACATCTCATGTCATGTCTATAATCAACTTTACCTGTTCGGGTCTGACCCTCCGTAGTGCCTTGATGAAGTATCGCATGGCCTTGTCGAATTTACTGGTGCAGACCAAGGTAGCGCTGAGCTGCTCCTGGTAGTACTTGTGGAGTTTCCCAACCAGCCGCAGAAACTGCGCTTTCTGCTCGGCGGCCTCTGCAGGAGGAAAGAAAAAGCTGAATGAGATAAAAGCACAGGTAGCTACCAGCAGTCTGACATTGCCTCCATGCTGACTGCCTTTTGGGCCACATTTCGCGTGCAACTCATCTTTGAAGCCATGATAGATAATGAGATAAATTTGGGTAGGCCCAGCCTGTTGAGTGAGACCCTTGCGAATTAACTGAGCCCGATATGGTTATCTAAGATTTGTCTGACTTCTTAAGGCTGGACTTTAGCTGTTGCGGACACAGTGAGAAAGGTTGCACAGTACACGCTTATGATTTTACATATGGTTCTTCATTTTGTAAACTTCACTAGGACATGAAATCCAGTTTCCGGCGGCTCATGACACACAAATGCACATCATTTGGAGGGAATTGGCCACTAGATCTTTTTATCGCGTATTTATCGCTATGTGCTTTATGCCAAATCTAAACCGCAAGGGGAAGCCCAGGTCCCCGTATTGGCTAGCGGGCCTAAGCCTGACTGTAAGGCAAAACTAGCTTTATGTACATGTACATCGCGCGGTCTAATTAAGAACCGTCCTTCGGGGCGTTTACAACCCTCTATTTTGTATTCTACAAACAACTTGAAAAAGCAGAGTTATGCCGGGTCAACCGACGAATTTTTGGTAGGAATATCTTTCTGTACGTCTTATCAAAATACGGCGTTAAATGTAGCAGCATGGAGATGAGAAATTATGGGGTGCAATAGAAGACGACAACTTTACTGACCGCTGCTTCGACGATTGTCAAAGTCTGCATCGTCCTCCCACGAAGCTATGGAAAAAGCCGTCATGATGCTGTCTAGAGAACTTCCATGGGGTTCACATACTACATTTAATTAATATGCCATGAGAACATGTGGATTACACTTGTTGTAGACCACTTAATGTGTGTGATGTGCATTCGCTGCTAATGCTTACACGAACCGTGTCTACGAACTTGCGCCTCAGCTCCGCACTTTACACAACTGTCACTTGTCGACTAAAACAGCTTTAAAAGTGGATCATGTAATTTGGATGTTAAATTCGTCCAGGTCGCCGGCTGCTATTTTGGAATTCATCATCCAAAGTGTGACTGTTCACTTGTCCCGACTCTGAATCTCGCAACGATGAACGTCAAACTTAGTAAAGGTAGCCTGGACTTTCCCTTCAGCGATCACGAGGCGTGGCGCTTGTCTGCATCACAAGTTTCCCAGGCCTCTTGTTTGCAACAGCTAGGTCGGCAACTCGTTAAACCTTTGAACACATATAAAACCCACTCTGTGTTTGATCTAGCGCTGTAGCCAGTCACAGTGGTCCCATCATGGTCCCATTCATCGCCATTAGTGACCAGTATGGGACTCTCAAAAGCAAACGCCGCCGATCAAATAGAGAGGCATGTTTTTTCAGACATATAATTGTGTTGATTGCACCTCTTGTGGACCCCTAAATTTGTTGACACAATCAAAACCATTGTTACATTCTTGGATAGTGTGCTCTTACTCATTTGCCTGACACAGTAGGCCTACATGGGTCATAATGTGTATTTTCAATTCCATGTAGATGGGACTCGTCTTGGAAAATAAATCGTCAGCCCTTAAAAGTAGGATTTTTCCATCTTCAGCGACCAGATTGGGTAATTAATGTCTTCATCCTAAAGTGGACAAACATTTGCAATGGACATGAATTTAATTAATGTAATGCTGTTGGCTGTCGTATGGTATTCATTAAACGTAGGCTACTCTCCAAATAGTGAAACGGGGACATCATAAAAGAATATTTTCAGTAACCAGAGCTTGTGAAAGTTGTACAAAATATGCCATTGTCAAAACGACCTAGACATAACAACAACTTCTTTGTTTGCGAACATCGTGAAATGGCATTCTGGGGTCATGAATAGAATGTGAGGGCAACATAATTCACCCCGGAGTACCTATCGGGCGGAACATAGGTTAGTGGGGGTAGACCCGTGCAAACTGTATACATGGTGCAAAAAAATGAAGGAAATGAACAGTGTAGGCCTACAGAGAAAGTAGCTTGGATTTTCGCATATAAACGGCGCCTATCAGATTCAGCCTGTCTATATTTGATCTTGCCATGCATCCTCGAAAAACAATGGACGATAAGGCACTTTGCGTCAGACGCCATCCGATGTACTGATAGCCTAAAGGGCGGCGCAACCAAACTGCAGTATTTTCATCAATAGAATTCCGATGAGATTTTAATGAGATAATTATGAATTGTGCGATACGGGTCTGCTTTGTGGAGAATTATTAGTTAAGGCAAAGTTCGTGTTGTCACGTGCGTGTATTAAATTAAGAGGCCTTTTTTGCCTTGTAAGTTGTTTGTTGAGGATACGTTCAATACATATTCAATTGAGAGAATACATCGTATATTGAATACTTTCAGAGACGGAACACAGTCAAATTGTCTTCTGGCGCTCTACAGAGTTTTTCGTTGGCAAAAACTTGTCAGTATGCCAAACGGAACGTGCTGTTTTCTACTTCAAGCTTGTTGTTTTACAACAAACGGAATTTGTTTTTAGAGCGGTTCTTGTCCTCTGTGACCAAAAACAACGCATCGAATGTTTTATTGCAACCTCATTTTGTTCTTAGGTGCCTGCCAGTACAGTGTTTCACTCCTAGATTTCGGGAGGGGAACACCCTCATTTGAAAGCGACGGGATGCAAGTACAGGTACATGTAGATTAACCACGAAAAGCCAAGTGTTTCCTACTTCGCCGTCTTTCACCGTCTCTTGCCTTTGTTATTTGCCCAATTTCACACATTATCTGTTCCTTTCTCAAAATATTGTACATTCAGGAGCGCGAACCACGTTGTTGCTATATTTCATCCGTTGGTTGTTTTCATGGAGCAGGACATATTTTGCTCTGAGGCAAAATATATGCATGTATCCAAATATCTTCGACCGGAATCTTGATTTCTTCTCTTGCTAAATCCCGCGGATATTGGTTTCAAAATTCAATTACATCCAATTAACGCCCCAAAGTTCAGGGCCCTGCAATTTCCGAGGCCTTAACCTCGGTAGTGAATGGCAGTCTCTTACTCCGATATAGGCAAGCTAAAAATATAACAAAAGTTATTATGTACAGTCAACCAAAAACTGAATTTGATTTGGCCTAGTTGCCGCCTCACAGATGGAAAGCTATATTACTACTCAAAATTTACGTTGTTCGGTGCGTAAATTTCAGATCTGTAGAAGACAGACCTGTTCCAGAGAACATTTAAACAACGGTAGTTATCGAAGCAGAAAAGAACGTGTATTTTGGCACGTGCCAAAAGACATTAATACTCTTTACGAAAAAATATTTATGCCCGACTTTCCTAGATGTTGCCGCCACCGCCTCATTTTCTCGTCAATGATATCTCGTTGTGATTGTACAGTATCACATTCATTATCCGTTTCAACATTTAATATCATCCGTTTAATCTTTATGCTTTTACCACTTCTGCGCTGATAGTTATGTCTTACACTGATTACGTTGGAGATTTTGTTCAGATTTCCGTATATGATTCTACTTTTTATCGAAAATATTGGAAACATAACTCTACACAAGGGCTCATTTTGTGCGTGTCATTGTTTTGTATATGTGTCTAGTCCCGTCTTTCCAAAGATTGAAACGAAGGACGAAACGATTCAGAGTAAACTTCACTCCGACTTTACATTAAAATAGTTCAAAAGGACCACTTCTCGTTCTGAACTCAGCGAAATCTCAATGTACTTGAAAGAGGAAATGAATAAGTGACGGGAATCCGTCTTTTCCGTACAAGGGGCCATTAGTTTCAATCGGTGGGAGTAACTTCTTACTTGAATGGAGTGACGCAGTTTTCTTCAAGTGTCGTGAATTTTCACTCTTAGGAATTCAGAGGGTTGGCGATTTGCAGAAAAGTCTTGTTAAACAAGACGAAGTGAGCTAGCGTCATCTCAACTTGATTTCCGATTGCCTAAAAGAACTACCCCATGGGTGTCAAGACAGATCGAATCATCAGTGTACAGCATCGACAATTGTCAGAGCGCATAATTAAGCTCACCGATGCTAACTTTTGCTCTTTTAGAATAAATAGTACCACCGATGCAGTGTCCTCGCTTACAAATCTGTTTGAGGTGTTCCCACACAGTATTTTTGTTTCATCCAGAAGCATAAGTACATTTTGAAAAGAAATGTGGCATAATTACCCGCTGCAGGCGTAGTCTGTTTCGGTGGTGGGTATAGACGGTTGAGGTAGTCCATGTTCAGCTGACAGCACAGCCTAAATGCTATGTCAAAAAACGGCAGGACAGCTCCAGTCCAGCGACCCAAACCCGTGAGAATACGAGGGTACTTCACACCCGTTGCCTCTTAGCAATCGGCCAGCAACCCTCAACTCTTCACCCTGGATGTGCGCGAATGCCACAGTCACCCTAGGAAGGTCTCCATTGAGCGAGTTGTTAGTGGTTCACGATTTGATGGCAACAGAAGACTGCAGGTACATTTTTTCAAGCTATGCGATCGTCTGTTGAGTCCACCCATTTTCAAGTTGCCTGCAATTAAAGTGCTGAGAAAATTACCCACACAAACACTGCATGTACATGTACTTTCGCACGCCGTCGTTGGCCTCAACATATGCTACTTTCCTAGGAAAGGCTCTGTCTTTAAGAAGAGAAGGAAACGAACTTAAGGACCGCGCAAAACACTTTGCCATGATCCGGTCCAAGGTTTACTCGCACAGACCATGACAACTGCTGGTTACAGAACCCGAAAATACTTCCGAGCAAGATGTGATTCGTCGACCTAACCTGGATGTAGAATAACCGCCTTCGGGTCCATGTGCATACATGTGGTGACTGACTCGGTGTAAGAATAATAAGCACTCCCTTGGGCTGTAAGAAACTACAAAACACACTCCCGTACCCCAAACGCACCGCCAGTCGACCCCTACTGTCCAAATTCTCGCTGGGTCGCCGTTTTCTACACGCGACTCGGTGCGCCGTTTTCAATTTGCTCGAATTTGACCTTTGCTATGGAATTCACAAGTTGTTAAAGGAAATGTGGTTGTTGTTAGCACTTTACGTGCACTTAAAACCTCGTCAAAACACAAACTGGGTTAGCATTCCAAGTTGACAAGTACAAAGAGTGGGCGGATGTCTATAATCCAGTTTGTTTGTTTGTTTGTTCAAACCCAAAATACCACTGCACGTTAAAAACAATGTTGTCATATAAAAGGTTGCCACATGCAAAAAAAGGTAACTCGAAGGAAAATACAAAATTTGATCAGGTGTATACCGTCCGGCCCAAAACTGTTGCACACAAGTAATATTTGAACCACCTATTTGCATATTGAGGTAAATATGACGGAAAGGTCAGTTTTTGTATATACCGTATACAGAATGTGACTCGCCTTTGTGACGTTATTACACAAAGAAAAATGCTGCGAAATGGACGTGGTACTCATAATAACAAGTATCTGGTGGCAAAGTATTTTCTTAGCGGGCGTACATGTACATATGTACCCTTGGGAATGACGCCACTGGAGAAAAGTGCCTTGCTTGGGGACACAGACACTGGTTGATTTTAACCCATATGCGCACTGTTTAGTTGTCCGTAAACCACTAAGAAAAAGCTGCTTGTGCAGTGTTGGCTCGGATGGCCAACTTCAGATTTGTATAACTCATCGGCCCTGTCGTGTAATGGCACCATCAACTTGAGGTTTAGGTCATTATCTCAGTGACTCAGGATACATTCATATTTGCAGATCAAGTTTCCTTATCCGGTGCAAACATCTTGGTGCTGGGCAACGGGTTGAAGTGGGTGTTTTGTGTAATCAAATTAGAAATCTTGTTGGATACCAAAACGAGGTTTAATCAGCAGTTGCATGGCCGGGGTCAAAGGCCAAGTTAACCTGAGGCTGTTTTGTGACGTTCCTCTGGCAACATTAAAATCGGCAAAGTCTAACACGTACCGTACCTCATTCTCTCGTCAGTGGAATGTTTCCTTTTTCCTGGTAGCAACCGGCGGATATTATTCCCCACTTTTATCAGATCGTATTTAAGATAACGACAACAATCAATTTGTCAATTTTAGCTGACAATGATTGATGTACATTGACTGATTACAATAAGCCAGGAATGGACATGCAACCATATACTTCTTAGTCTTGGTTTCAAGACGTTAGTGCTTGATGGCGGACTGTGCGCAAGTGCCAGTAAGGATAAACTAGTTGTGCAAGGGCACTCTTCAACAGAAACAAAACAACTATCGGTCACCGACGTCTTGGGCCAAGACTATATACTTCCACACTTGAGTTTTGTTTTCGTCATGCAGAGAACACACCAACGCTTGCGTTAATTGGTATTTGCGTTCCTGTCCAATGTAACTTGTTAGTGGTGACGGGGTGAATGCGGAAAATTGCCTGACGTGTCATAGTAGCATCAATGCGATGACGCAGTGAATATAATGTGCACATTGGACGAAGAAAATTCGTACTCAACGCTATATCCATGCAACCCTGTAGAGCGCGAGCGGTTTTCATCGGCACACTGGACTTCTCATCAGTGATCATGCAGCTTAACATGACTTGTTTCAGTGTGGAGTCAACCCGTGCCCTGATAAGAGGTACAAAGGGGGCATCACGTGGTACTCAAACTGGAGTGGACTGGGGAGGGGGGTTCACAATACGGAATAACCTCCACAAGGTCCAGATCGACTAAAACGTACTGCTCTGCGGGTGTAAAGAATTGACCTAGTCGGTCGGGAAGAGGCAGCAGGATTCGATGCCGAAAATAAGAACAGGGACGTGAATGTTGAAAAACTTGGCGACAGCACAAACGACATTAATTTCTACCATTTAATGTATAAGAGGAATGCTGACCCGATTTTTTTTTTGGGGGGTGCGGAAAATTTGGAGGCATTTAAGCGAGTACAGTTGGCACAATGGTGTTTTCTTCCTCTTTTGTGACCACCTGGGTCGAACCCCCTCCCACTCTGAGACCAAGACAATGTAAAAAAAAATGAAAATAATTTTGAAATAGCCAAAGTGTACAAAGGTTAGTGCACCAATACCATTGCACACAATGTATGCCATGTAATGTTTCATCATGGTTTCCCTTGTCCGCAAAAACGAGACATTAAGGAAAAACCTACGACCTGACAGTCCCCCCCCCGGAAAAATTCCTGGATCTGCACCTAGTTTTTCCCGTTGAGTTTATCTTGGAATTCTCCTCCCACGTTAAAAACTGAGCATTTCTTCATTGTCTTCCAACGGCCTTCCAGGTACAACAGTTCAATGGTAATTGTTAATGCTAACCTAAGTATTAAGTTTAGGTTATTTAATTACGGCGGAAAAGATTCTTGATGCATTTATGTTTTAAATGATGGAGGGGAGTTGCACTGTGTTCCATGCTCTTCGGTTATCCGATGGCGTCGGCGCTCTTCCGTTGCCCTTGATTCGTTGCTTTGCCCGTATGCTCGTCTAACTTCAGTTCTTCTTTGTAACGTGTTGTGACAGCTTTCCAGTTTTCAGAGCCACAGTTACAGAGCAAACATCACAGCCAACACTCCCATCAAGTTTTTCTGCACATCTTTCACCAATAAGATGTGAGTAAAACTCGAACTATTCTTTATTTTCACCCTTAATTGTTTTATTGCATATTCCACTTTTTTGTTTAGCCTGCCTTCCTACAGGATACTTTTCTAATGCGTGCAAGACAGACAGCTTTACTTACATGCGAAGTATGTACATGTAAACTGTTATAGCGATGACACTGGGTGCCATCAACATAATACAAAATAAAACTCATATAAACATCTTCAAATCTGAAACAGCAAACCAACAAACCAAATATATATTTTAAATCTATCGATGGCAATGTATCAATCAGCATGCACAGAAATGTCAACCATATAAACAGGTGAGCCTTATAGCCAAAACATAAAGGTAAATCATATTTGGGTATATATAATACACGTAAAACCATAATTTAGCGAAAATTGTATCTGATTCGTGTAATTATTTTATATAAAAACTTTTTTCAGCTGCCTATAAAGCTACTTACAGAGGAATGATTTAAGCGTGAAGATTCTGACAGAAAATTAACGGTGAAGTTAGATACCAGTATTTCACATGACATTGACTGATCTGGTGGGAGCAATCGGTCAAGTGCAGTTAAATGCCTACAGTTTTAAGGTTTCTGGGATTTTCACAGTCATGTAACGTGACGTTTTTATGGACCTCACGGAAGACCACAAAGAGTCAAGGGATAAAAATGTCTATGAAACTTTGTTGTTTTGTTGTTGGTTGGTTTGTTTTGTTCCTGTGTGTTCGGCCGGGGGGGGGTCGATAACCTATTAATGTGACAGCGTCAGATGAAAGGAGCAATGAACATTGTCCTGTTATGTCAGCATACAGGAATGTGAAATGGTTACGGAATGTGATACATACGTGCCTATGATAACATACCTCAAGATATCGAGATAATCGAGCAAGCACTGGCTGACCACAGCCAGTTCGGATTCGGTACGGCACTGAACATATCCATTGTAATTGGAGGCACACATTCACGGTTTGAGAGAGTAAAACGCCAACTACTACTTAAGATGTCCATGCGGTCTATCGAGGAATTGACGGCTGGAACCTTTGATACAAAAGATTAGAACTTTCTGGGATTACTCTGTCGAATAAGAACGTAAAAAGTATTGCTCTAGTCATGTCTGATATATTTACACATAAAATAAGGAATATTTACACTCAAAAATGCATAGAAAGCAAAAATGTGCATGATTCAAAGATCACCATTTATGGCACTTGTTTGCTCGTAGCCACTACCCGCGCGCCGTTGACGGTTAATCTCTTCAACAAAATACTGCAAACGAAACGCAAAGTATTGTTAGAATCTTTTGCCGTAATTCATTAAGTTAGGCTGCACATCCGAATCTGTTGTCTAGAGCTAGGCCTGGGTCTTAGCTCCATTGGAAGTACGCAACGACACGCTGACAATAGATGTAGCTTTAACTCTGGAAGCCCTCTCAGACAAGTCTTATGTCAATGGGATTGTTGAGCTCCAAGAAATTAGTTGTCACCACAGCTAGGGCGACGGATACTAGCAGAGGCACTTTGTATAACTGTATGATAATTGCACAAAAGGCTCAATAATTATCTAACATCTGCAGCTATCGTTACTTGAAGAACCGTTTTGATTGTTATGATTTTGACACAACCTTCCCAACTTAAATGACGCATGGGGTCGCAAACGTTAAATTTTCTCATGTTTCGACCCGAGTCACCGAGTGGTGGCTCAAACCACAGTAATAGTGTTAATATCATTGTGCCCCGGGTTCTGTTCGCCCTCAGTCCAGGTGATGATTTCCGTGAAACGGGCCTCCACGCAGTGCGCTGTGAGCCGAGCCTCTGGGTCGCTATCCCAGCAGTCCTCCATGGTAGCCGATACAAGCTGCATCCCCTTTAAGCCATCACACAAAAACAAACGCACATAAAATCAGATTTCCTGTCTCACCATCAATGACAACAAATCCCAGCTCATGACTTCATTTCATTTTTAAACTAATTTTTCCCGCCCAGTGCCTATTTGCCAAGACTTTCCAGTCCACACGCACACTGAATATTAATTTAAAGATTACTGCTTATCGCCATTGTACACAACCACACAGTTGCATTCTTTGTACAAATTAACCAGGTTTTAAAATGATGGTCCCTTATACAGTCAACGAACTGATATTTGTCATAGATTGGTTGATGGTGGTGTTGTTTGGGGTTACAGTGGATTTTCTTACCGTATTTTCACTCCACGAAGGTGGGATGGTGGGCCGTTCTCTCTGCAGTGCAACTACCGTCTTCATGTCCTCGATGTTCGCCCTACCGGCGACGCTGTCAAAAAATGGGAGCTGGTGCTCCGGTGCTGCTGACACCACTGCCAAAAAAAAAATAGTCACAGCATTCCCCTTCGAGTTTTTATTTGAGGGGGGGGGATTCAAATGATTTTGTTAAATCTGCTTCGATACAAACAATTGTGTCTGGTGGACTAATACCGTCTCCCCTAATTGCACGATACACGTACAGTCTAGATATTGACCTCGGGAAGTTGCGAGACTAGACGAGAAATGAAGATTTCCGGTGCCTCCACGCAACGAGAACATGTACTCAATCAAAATTCTTGAGGTATGCTTTTATGTGAATGTCGTATTTCATAACTGTACAAAAGTAAATGGGGTCAAATTTGAAACTTATTGGGTATTTCTAGCTATTTTATCGTGTAAAACAAAAAGTTCTGTTAAAAATGCAAATGAACATACACAAAAACCACAACGACGCGCGCGTGTTCAGGCTAATGCATAATGAGTTAGTGAAAATCGGCAAAAAATCGGGCACCTGAAATATAGCCAATCGACCCTGTACATGCTGAACGGCCTTTACAGTGTATGTTCTTAAAAATCGAGTGCCATTCTGTATTCGCGACCATAAACTGTGATTGGCAGTAGTTTTCACCAAAATGGCACTTTGACGCTTAGCATATTAACCACCAGAGGCCTTTCTTTAGCTACGCTCCAGCCGCACATTTTGCCACCAACGGTTTGGTAAACCAGGGTGGCAATTGTGGGAATACAATAGTAGGCCTACATGCAATGAGAAGAATTTTAACATAGTGTGAGCTGTATAATTATGAAAACGCCACGCTGGCCAAAGACGTTGCCAGCATAGTTATCAAGAACCTGGTTCTGTTAATCTTTCAGAAGGTTAATTTCATTTCTAGATGGCGGCCTCACGGTGTGGCCCAGGTTTGCTGCAGAATCACCGAGAAGCTGTTTATGAAAATGATCCCTTTGCATACAGCAGATGTAAGCGCATTAATTATTTTGATGCAGAGAGAAGGAATGCACAAAACATCTACTCGCGCGTATCCCTGTTGAACAACAGCAGGGGTAAATGCTCTGAAAGTGAACCAGTGAGAACAACATGACAAAATGAGACCGTACATCGCAATTATTTTGCTACGGCTAAAAATTACGTATGTGCCAGTAGAGACCGCAAGCTAGGGTCTTCGTGCATTTCCTGTATAAACACAAGATATTTCCAGCCTCTTAACAAAAGAATTTGGACGCAGCCTGCAAGATTAATTGTCAGTTTTCATTTTTCTGATGGGAACAACAGCGCCCCCTGTTGTCCACGAGGCCAAGACAATAGCAATCGGTGAAAGTGGTGGCCAATAGTCTGGCAATCCACTTATAGGAACACACACCCAGACACCCCAAATCAGTTGGACAGGAAGAGCGCTTGTCAACCTGAATCAGTTCGACTAGCAACACGCACATGGACATGCACCGGACGCGGCCGTCCGAATGATTGCGTGATGTTGTGCCGATCCGAACAGGTTTTGATTTCCACATTCTCAACTTCCTCTAACGGATCTCTCCTTCTGTAGGTCAGGGACAGGAACCGGGAGGTTAGCTTAAATACACACAAATAATCCGAAGCCTGTGGTCATAAATGTACCGCTTATATGGATTTTGATTGACGCACAGTGTGGAAACAATTTGAAATGTTTCACAGCATAAGCCTGATCTGCCATCGGCGTTTGCACCAGACGCAACTATAATTCAAACTGCCCACTTCGACAAAATTGGTCTGCGACTCAGGCATACTTGAACGGCCAATTAAGGCGTATTTGGACGATATCTCGTAAACATATTTCTAGACGGTATTCATCGCTGCCGGCGACAATTTCCCTCCCTAAAACCATGGTAAAAGTGCCAGTATAAATTCTAGGTCGCAAATCTTTACAGCCCAAATGCGCTTTTTCATACACGCGTTTTCAGTGTCCCTTGTGTCTGTTTTCATAAGTTGCACAAAACGTTCATTGAAGTAAAGTACAGGAGTGAAACGCGGCAAACAAATTATCAAATGCGGGTGCGGACAAAAACACACACGTACAGAAAAGCTAATATTGTAACATTGTGACCGCGTGTAGCGTTAATACATGTAGGACTGTCGACAGTTAGCTGAATGACACAAAGTTATTTCCAGAGTCAAGCCTTCTTCTCCGGTCAAATTTTACATCAAAAAGTCCTTGTCAGCATAGATTGCAAGGGTAAGTTACTTTGAATCTGTTGGAATAACAAGTCTTTAGGGCTGAGTTAATTCGAATAACTCACTTTTCGAATATTCGACCTTCAATTCGATCGAATATTCGGTCTTACCGACTGGCAGATTCTTGATTATTATAACCATATACAAAATCAGTTGTAACAACGCACACAAATATTGTACATTGTAATCACAATAATAGCTTCTCACGTCTAGGAGTATCCTCAGCCACGATTTAGCAAGATTTAAGAGACAAACAATACTTCTTGCCCTGTTCAAGATTTCTATTCCTTTTGTATTTCTGTTACATTTTAAATAAAAAATTTACTTTTTGAGTCGTTGAAAGATTTCTGTCGCTTTTCATTTAAATCTGCTGGAAACAAGCCTCCATAGTGCAATTTTTATCATTAAAAACAAAAGAAAATTCCCCATATCCTTTTAATGAATTTTGCATTCGAATATTCAGATTCGGAAAATAATACTCGTTTGGAAATTTGGGTATTTGGCACAGCCTTACAAAACTTGGCTTTTATCATGACCTAATACCAGGTTCGGGAGTGTTATACAATTCCTGCTTACCGTCGCCAATGTGGCATCGTTTTGCTATCTCCCAAACGATGAGACTGAGAGAGTACACGTCCATCTGTTTAAAGGACTCGATGTCGTGAAGGTTGACTTTGCTCTCCAAGGCTTCAGGGGCCATGTAGCGGGGGGTTCCCGCCTGGGGGATGAAGGAAGAATGATTGAAACGAATGGTCCAATAGATTTGCTCACATTCTGTATAGACATGCAGTGGTAAATCTTTCCGAACCTCCGTCCTGTTGTTCAGCAAATCATAAAGGGTTAAAAAATATCCCGATGAATTAGGTTTGCTGGATTTCAGGTGATTAACTCGAATCTGTTTCCCTGTATGGTTGTTAAAGAAAACACAGGATGAATCAGAACTCTTGGCATTCAAAGTGGATTCCGCTTGGCAATAGATTTATCTGTAAGCGCATGCGTCATTGCCGACCGTAGGGGGTCTCAGTACTTTGGACGATTGAGACAAGCTAGTACTAAGTTTTTAGTTCCAACACCAACGGCACAGTTTATTGAGAAACCCAACGCCTACCATTGGTCAAGGTAAAGTTTCCTTGTAGGCCTATAAAGGTACAAAGTGTCTTTTGGTAGGATAGAGTTAATGAGCTCCTCTTGATTTGCCCTGCATAACTTTTCACATCTGCCTGCTGTTCCACCTACCTGACCGCTATTTGCCAATTGGTCAATAGACAGCGTCGGGTCTAGTTGTATAGACAATCCGAAGTCTGCTATGGCGCACGTCCCGTCATCTTTCACCAGCACGTTGGAGCTCTTCAGGTCCCGGTGAGCCACGGGGACCTTGTGGAGGCCATGCGGCCCGTATACCTCGGCGTGAAGATGTGCGACCCCGCGGGCCGTCGTGCCCGCCAGCCGGCACAATTCCTGCCAGCCAACAGTGTGATGCTTCAGGTACTGGTACAGTGAGCCCTTAGAGTAGTACCTGGTGACCAACCAGAACTGGCGTTGGGAGTCATAGCTGCCCTGCCGAACTTCGGCCGCGATGAACTCCACCACGTTGTCGTGCTTGAGCATGACCGTCTCGTCAGTGAACATCTCCTTCTCCACGCTCCAGGAGGCTGAGTCGATCTCGTGGAAGATCTTGACAGCCACGACCGTCTCGTCGGCGGGGCCGTCGCCCTCCTTCAGGTCCGCCTTCCAGACCGCGCCGAAGCGTCCTCTCCCAATCACCGTGCTCAGAGAGATGGGCAGATAATTGCCGCGCAGGTGCACAGGACTCTCAGGCGGTGTGTCTTGGCCTATGACCTTGACATCACTATCCTCAGTCGTCAGGTCCAGGCTGGTGCTCTCTGTGTTACTTGTGGGAGGGTGCGGCTTGCGGTCCTGCTTCAGTTTTTGGCAGTATCGGTAGATGTAGAACCCACTGACCCCAAGCACAGCGACTATCACTACTGGAAGGCTTGACGCCAACACGATGGTCAGGGTTTTCATCCCTCCGTCTGCATAATATGTAAACGAAACACCAACCAAACAGACACCCGTATGGAAACACAAAATGAGATCTAAGATTAAACAAATTATGCATTTCACGCTAAATACAACTGTTTATCTATAACACCTGACTGACATAAATTACGAGCGCCTTTTGGCTTACAGGCGAAAATCAACAAGAGGCGCCCTTGTATGTGAAAAGCTCTGCATCCCGTCAAGTTGAATTTTAAATGCCTTAAACGGAAATTTGCGCGCATTTTTGCAGCTGGCTTGCGAGCAAGCGGGTGAGTAGAAACATATTAATGGTTTGTAAGGGGTTGAGTTTGCATGTGCATGCAAACCAAGTTGATGCGATGGGTATATGGATTATAACTCATGAATCCCTGATAATCTAAACATGTTAATTGGATTGAGTACTGGTGTTAATGAAGACGATGTATCATGTTAGTACGGAGGTTTGGAATCTGGTCCAGATGCACTTTAAGGCGCGGCATTAACAGCGCTTTACTGAAGCATGAGTACCCAACGTTCTACGTAATCCCGAGTCACCACGCTTTGAAAAGTGTTTTTCACTGTGATTGTAGTGATGAATTTATTTATTTCTATCGTCCTCGTGGGGTCTATAGCGTACTGACCTGAGTCTTCATCATTTGACACATTGTCATCCTTTGGTGTTGTCACAGGATTTGGGCCTTCTTTGGATGGTGTCCCTTGCTCAGTGGTTGGTGGATGCGGCGTCGGTTTCGGCACTTCCGCCCCGGGAAGGTAGATGGCGTCGTTGCAGTAGTCGTGCGTGCACGTGCAGGTGTATATAAACCAGTACGAATCGTCGGTGGAGTAATCGGTGTCCGGCGCACCACAGTAATGAGGGGTGACGTCACTCTCACTCAGCGGTTGGTTCTCGAAGCATGTTACGGAGGCAAACTCCTGAACGTCGCTTCCGGCAGTGTACGTGGCTATCAGGCAATACGAATTGCTGCTTTGGCAAGCAACCTTCTCGTCGCACCGGCTTCGGCAGACCAGGCGATCCATGTCGCAGTCCAAGACGGTCTCATTGCAGCTGAAGCAGTAACTGGCTGCGTTGGTGGAAACGTCGAACCAAGCACAGACAATCACTACAAATAAAACAGAGCAAAAGTAACATAATTAAGATTTTGTCCGACACATGGGTGCATTCAAAACCCTGTCGTGTTCATCCAACGCGAGCCTAGTGTATCAAGTCTCAGGATCAAACACGCAAACGTTGTTCCCGATCATGATTTTCACTTTCTACTTAATGGCCGTTTCGTGATATACTGCAGACAAATGCGACAGCGAAGCGTATTTGACATCGCGAAAGATATACAGCGAAATTATCTCCATTTAAAATCTTTGGCGAACTCGGAGCGTGAATATCACATCTTGCGTCGTGTTCACTTTCTCGCCAAATATTATGAGCCACCTTTGACGAGAGTAGATGAAGAACGTCGACAACAAAGATGGCACACTAATTAGGCATGCACATACCGCAACTTTTATACGCTTAGTATTAAAAGCACTCAGGTGTTTGTGCAAGAATCGTAATCATAAAAAATTAGACCGGGGGCTTACTATGGCAGAGAGGGTAGCTTATAATCTTATTATCACCCTTCCTTTTACTTTGGCAATCTGTGAGGCCAGTGAGGAATGTTTTCTCACAACTTTCAGTAAGCAAAATCTTGGTCAAAATTTGAACAGAACCCCCCAAAACGACCAGTGTCTTCGCGTAATGACCTCACAGTAGCAGTGCCCTCGTTTGTCGGAAAAAGCAAGGAAAGAAGTTTGGAAAAAGGTGTGCTTTCCTATAAGAATTACCAAAGAGATGCCGGATAGAAAGTTGCGCAGAAGGATTCTCGGGAAAATTTACTTTATGGGAATTCTAAACCAACGACAAGATTGCAATTCCTAACAACCACCGATGTGGTTAGGATGCATGTTAGGATGCAAGCCATCAGAGGGGAACTGTGACCTAAATAGATAGGATTTTTACCTCGGCTAATAAAACAGGATCAGGAAGCCAGTGTACAGTGTGGTTTCCATAAGACTTACTTGGTTTCATCTCTGATCACAGATATCAAAAATAGCCCATATACTTCCTTTTTATTCCGTAAGCGTTTTTACCCAGGCCTATAGTAAAAGGATAACCCTCTGTACTTGATGTTCGTCGACAAAAGTATCCCCTGTATCTCAGTAGTTTGTCCTCAGTATCTCAAACAGTTGATCCAATTATCCATGATATACACACAAAAGGAGCGTGAGCTCAAAAATAGTCTCATGCATATTCAAAGTGATAGGTACTCTCAAATCAGTGTTGCCTGTTCTGCGTTATTAGCTAGTTATGAACATTCAACGTTACTCCCAAAGACAAGGATGTGCCATCAAGCACGCACATCCTGTTTGTCACAAACGGTCTGTCTGCACGTGCACTTGCTGCCGAGAAACCGAGTCGCTGATAGTCTCTGCACATTTTGCGCAATTAACTTAATGCGCATGCGCAAAACGCATCATGAGATGGACTTGGTGCGTCAAATTTGATGCAGAAATTTAAGCTTTTTACCGTATACCCGTTTATTCCTCTCTTCTGAAACAGATTTGGTTCTAATTTTGTCTCCTTTGTTTATAAAAGACGCCACACAATTAAGGGAGTCGATAAAGTTCAAACCTAATTCGGCGAAATTGAGAAAAATTGAGAAATTGAGAAAAATTAATCATCCGATCGCTCGGCACAGTAATGACATGTTCCTGATATCGATGCAGAGGATCTAATCATGTTAGTGAATCCTCCATTTGAGAATCATGAGAAACCGTAAAAATGACAAGCCTGGCACGGATTCCAAAGGTAACCAGGCGTAATGCTTCCTTATACCCACTACGTTTAGAAGCTTCCAGTAACACTATCATTGTCGACGTTTGAAGATCTTACACAAATCCCAATTTGGACTGAACCTTTGTTCAGGGGGAGTCACCCATGAAGACTCGACGACATCTGTGGCATGATAGAACCCAATGCTTTCAAAAGTTGAAAGTTGCTCCCGTTAGCAAAGTTGGCGACGACAAATCTCAAGAAGCTCTCGGCTGGCGGAAAAATATAGTTAGTGTAATTATGCCAGGAAACTCAAGATAGCTTACAGATCCTACTGGGCACGATTCAAAATACATAAACACCTTTATGGAGGCCAAGGGGTATCCAGGGTGTTTCAGCAGGGCTGACCTGTGAGATTTTGTTAACCTCTTTCTGGGTAGTGTAGATTCTGTAAGTCTGCAGTATGGTGCTTTTCGTAGGCCTATATAGTGTCTGACAACAGTTGAGACTACTTCTCAACAATATTCATTCGTTACCACATGTAGTGCGTCATGGATGCGAAACCCACGGAAGTATAATCTTTGCGTAAAGCTGTTCTACCCCCGAACAATCAAACTAAGTCTTAAACTAACCTGTTGGCACTAATTTTTAACATCCATTTTACGATGCGCAAAAAGGACTGATGTATGAGGCGCCTATGCGCCTCTAGATGGAACTGAATTTCGCTGCAGTTCACGAACGTCTAGGAAATGCACGCGCTATGTTCGCATCGCTATCAACAAAATAAATACTCCCAACCAACACGACCATTCAGTCGGTATTACTTCTGCTCGAGGCGGATAGTCTCTGAATGGCATCTCACAAATAAAGTTCAATGTTGAACCCTTCAATGGCTATCCAAATCTCCATATTATTCCAGACATCCAATGCTTCTTCAATATCAAGGGAGGGGTGTTCCTTTGGTAGTTACTAATATGACCTGTTTCCAGTTCCACAATTCTTAACAAGTACAGGGAGAAACCGAGAGGTCGAGCGGGTCACGGCCTCCCGTCTGGGTCCCGCCGCTTCCTGTGCGTCTCAGGCTGCTCGACAGAGCTGCTCTCTGTCCAAAGCTCAGACATCCTTAGCCCACGCGAACTGAAGGCAAATGCAGGAAGCGATTCCGTCATTGACTCCTTACTATTCATGTGACAACTGCCATTTTTTCCAAAGGAGTTTTATATCTCTTAAATATCAGCCTGAAGTTTTATTGTTTGATCAAGGCTTGTGTCAATCAGGGTGAAGATAAATATTTATTGGCTTCCCCATCAGGCAAGGAGCCATCAGGACTGAGAGGGCAGATTTTTAGTCTAAATCAAGGCCGTCACAACTTTTAAGACGTCACATATATAGGCCTATTCCCCTCTAAATCTAGATTCTATCTCCCCACCAATGCACTCAAATAGTGGCAAAAGAACTTGCCCTTACTGCACGTAAGGTCATTCCCCGAGCTTTGGGGGGTTGCATACACGAGCCTTGAATGATTTAGGCCTACTAATATTCATGTGGGGTTTCCGAAGTGTGGCGACGCTGATTGTGTCTGGAGCGCCGGCCAGACTTTACTTAAGCTTCACCTTTCACTTCCCGATGAATAAGTTTCTCTTGTACCCCCACATGTAAAGAGTCGAGTTAGATACTGATAGCCCCACCCACCCCGGCACTGAACCGTATCTGACAGTAGAAGCCCAGGTTGCCCCGACTTGACTGTACCCCTTCTGTCTGGTTACGCTGGAGAACTATCAGACAGGAGCTAAGCCGAGTCTAACATGGCGGCCTGTGCTTCAAACGTGGACCGTCATGACTTGCAATAATTTTTCAGGTTCCTGCCATTGCAGAGAAGTCCAGTATCTATGATAAAACTGTCTGTGCACATAAAGCATATTTAAAACACTTAAAAACCATAAAAGTCAGCAATGTGTATGTCCATTTTGGCCTGGGTGACAAACAAAACTAAAGCAATGTGTTTTCATTTATTACTTCTAAGAAACAATGCTAAGTTGTTAAACAGACATAGTTCAAGTATTTTGCACGAAAATTACAAACTTCTACCCTTCCAAGTTTTTTTCCCAGTCTTTGAACCTCCGAATTTACAGCTTGTCTCTATTCTGTCTTTTCTGTTTAGCATCGCAAGTTCGTAACCTTCTCTGTATGGGCTCAAGGTACGTATCGGCCCTCTTTCCCGAAGCTATTTTCCTCACCAGTTAGCCTGATTTCACTTCTTGAAGGACATGCGACTCAGAACAATGAACAAGGGTTCATTGCTAAAACAAGGGAATGTCATCTTGGTCATATAGATGACCTGTACACGTGGTGGTACGAACTTTGATTAAGGCAGGAACAGGGTCTGCAGAATATGAAGTGGCACAGGATTCATATTATACGTCTGGACAAACCGTCTGAAATTTTTACACATAAAAATCACAGGAAATATATAAACCAAGAATAACACTGCACTTGCAAGTTGCTACCCTATAGCTAGCTCAAACCGTGTACCAAATTTCCAGCTAACATCATACAGAGCTGAAAGCTCGTTCTGTGGTTGTACCATTGCAAAAGGAGCTGGAGTCGCTGTTCGAGCGGCGCTCAACGAAGGAGATCCACCCATTGAGTGGATTACAAGGTCTTGAATAAATTTCATAACAATGAAATATTACGATTAACACAAGCAATAGAAGGCCTACACCATGTACATGTCTATAAAGAGTTAAGACCCTGTGCCAGTTCGTCATATTGTAAGGGGCTTCGTACATGATATCACTAGACTTGTAAAAAGTCCTTCAACTTGAACAAAATCTTGTATAAATAATAATGTGCATCATGAACAAAATCCATAACTTGACGAAACCTTGACGGCGAAAAACTGAGAGCATTTATCGTGATGAGGCTAATACAGATCCTTGTAGTACATTTAAATACGGCTTGTCCTTGAGGTCAGTTAAAAATGCGCTTATCACGCGGTACGGGATACAAGTTTCTACTTTTAATTCTTTGAAGTGCTAAATATTACAGTACCACGTTCAAATCCAAGCCATTAAATCCTTTCAAATCATATGACAATTTTTGCACTTCCTGATGTACTTCAGAAAATATTTAGTTGGCACGGTACCCTTTTTACTATACGCACTTAGTTATTTTGTGACGATATCACTTTTGATAGATGTCATTTGTGATACGTTAGCGTTTGCTACAGCACAAATCTGAACCTTGTTTATATAATCTGAGAAAAAATAGCACCCTACATTTCTATTGATTTATTTCCTCGCATAAGTTCCGGATCGATGATGACCCAGGGAAAAAATGTCAATAAGCACTGAAGCATTCAAGTAAAGTAAAACTGCCGCCAAAAAATTAACCTCGTTGTGGCTTTTGGTTTCCATTAAATGGTGTATGGTCTTTTTAAATTCTGGTCGTAAGTGGAAGGAGGACTTCAGAACTGAAAGCTAAAGTTGATTCATTCTTAAAATAACACTTTTAGTTCGTTACATTATTCCTGTTTGTTTGCAATTCCCATTCAAAAAGTTCCTTCTTAAAAATGAAGTATAAAATCTTTTGTACTGCGAGTGATATTTTCACAGTCCGTCTACAACCAATGAATAAATTATGAATTCAATGCTTTATTACTACAGTGGAAAAAGTGTTTTTAAAAAATATATGCAGTTTGCCAAATATTTTTACTGCGGATTTTCAAAATCAAGGTTCCGTTTTTAGTCTTTTTCCATATAAATGATCCGGTACACGTCGACCTGATGTACTACAACCAAATGACTGTATGGCAACAATTTGAACTTACCAAATGCAGCGAAGATCGGGAAAACACGGCCACGTGGTTGTGGCGTGCATGCCCTCGACAATGACACCGGGTACGTAAAACCCATTGTCTTTTACCAATTGGAATGGTCTCCTGTCCGACTTGGCGATTGAAACAATTATTACTTTTGCTAGTAGACAGTGGCTTTGACCGAATGGGACCTCAGCAGGTCAAAATGTATATCTAATGATGAATGAAAACTGTTCGGAAGTTTGATTGAGTTGCAGGTACACATTGACAGGCGAAACCAATTCATCTATATTCTTCAAACCTGCGTTCACAACACGACTTGCAAGTTGAATTCAACTCTCCATCCTCTGTAGGGTCTGAACAATTTCAGCGGCAAAAGCTCCAGCCGTGACAACTCGAAAATGGAGTTCGCAACACAGCGGGACGCTGTGAGAACAGCTAGCTTGAAGTTGACAATCCACTGTTATTGTAATGTCGTACACAGAGTTCAAGTTTGTGTGCCGTTGAATGATCATTCGTCACGGACAAAATATTCCAAGAAATAATGCGGGGTTTTCCACCGACTTAGAACCGGCATGAGGGTCACAAACTACCATTCAGCCCATTGTGAACGAACATAAAATACACTTGTACACTCCTAGCGGTGTAAAGGTGAAGGTGTAATTATCATAACCTTTCTGGTTCCTGAACTCTTCAGATCTTCAAGTAACGAACGAAATGGCCCTTCCCGTACATCTAGGATCTACTGTCTTCACCGCTACGTCTGCCACAGCCTATGCTACATGTACCTAGTCCCCGTGGTATATCACAGCTGATTCACCGCCAGACAATTTTTCTCTTGACTAAATAAGTTTTGTCAAACTCTACCGCAAAATTGTAAGCTGCGTTTCGTCCGTGGGAGGCAGTGATTTATTGGGGTTGTTCCATTTAGAGCCAGCGTGTATGACAATAAGTAGTTTCATCTGGACAGCATTAAATAAACACTATTTTGACAAATATGTAGGGTATGTGCTGTTGTATCTCTAACAAAATACCACAAGTCTATTGCAAATCGTTTGGAAAATTTTTTAATCAAAAGTTATGCCTTTTCCTATTATTTCTAACCCCCTGTTTTGCTAGTGGACTATTCGGTCAGATTGATTCGCCTCGGCATCCTCAGCTAGGCGACTGACATCATTTCCTCTAAAAGAGTTTGCATGGCTGTTTCATAGCCTTTCGTTTTTACTGTGCTGGAAATATTATTCACATATAACATAAAGTCACGGTGGAACTGCTCAGCTCAGATTAATGCTTCACTGCCTTGAACATCATACGTATTACAGCTCAGGATTTCTCTGGAGTGGGGTGGTAGTGGTACCCACTATATTGGTAGTAATCTTTAAAAAAGTGACCCGGCCGATACAGCCAAGGGCGGATCAAAAACCGAATTTCCGGAGGAAGAGTTCACTTTTTCCGAGGGTGGGAACCTCAAATTGAGGGATTTTTTTCACTATAGTTAGGGCCAACCTTTCATTGCCTTTCCAAGGGGTTCGTTTAAGCTTCACACTTTTCAAGCTGTAGGAAGGAAGGGAAATTCAAAAATTCCCCCAAATCGGCTTTCTTTCACAATATTTCCGAACAAATCAAAACAGATTCCCACCCCTCTTTAAAGGGGAAGGGTGTGGCCCTGTCCCCCCAGTCGATCCGCCTGACTGGCAATGTATATAGCTGTCAGTCAATTGCCCTCCTGGGAAGAAGCTATCTGTAGCCTACTTTATGAAGTTGTGACTTCTGAAGTTCCTATAATTGTCAGGATGATATGTGCAACGATGATTTGATTCAGATGAATATGAAATGATAAACTCGTTAATTGAATCCCAGATTTAATTTGGGTTTTTAACGTGAAATAAAAGAGAATGAAAAACGAACGCCAAGGCACTCTCGGTCTCAGTTTGCTTTTGTGACCCCCACCCCCTTCCCTTACACCCTAATTCAGCTTGTTTTGTGTCATTTCACATGGATTAAGAATTAGACACTGCATGTTTTTAAATACACGAGACAGATGGGATATCGAGAAATTCATTCCAAACCATATTTCATACTGTTATATAATATCAGAGCTTCAGTGAATGAACTGTACTCAAGTAAGAGATCTGAGAGTGCGGTGCATCAATACTCTACCCATGTGCATGTGCATGTACATGTACCTGTACCTCCACACAACCTTAAGTTTTACACAGCTATACTTGTGGGGTATATTATTCTCGTGTACAAAATTCCCACACAACACGCAAAAATTTTCAAATCACTCCCATTTGAACCAGGTTCACTTTCCTACTTTGGAAATTCATGGAGAATGGAAAATTCGACTAAACTTCCGTTATTTAAAATACTTCATTCTTCGACAGAGGAATGGCACTTGAAAATTCCTCCGTTTTGAGTAAATTTGAAATATTTATTTCGTGAAATCCTTGTGGGGTACCGTCTCAGTACCCCACAAGTACCCTATACTTCCCATTGTTCCGGTACCCCACAAGCCCCTCTATACACGCGCATATTAACACACACATGTATAAATGTACTGTACATGTACCTTGTACTGTACATGTACATGTATGTATCGTACATGTACATGTACTGTACCTTGTACCATGGAGAAATTTCTCCATGCTTGTACTATATGTACCTCGCGGCAACGTCGTCGCGCTGTTCCCTAAACCCTGCTGATTCTGCCACAGGTTGCCGACTACCAGCAGCCATGGAATGAATCAACATGGCGGACGCTAGAGGAGATGTGTCTGCCCCCAACTACGATTCTGATCTTCTTTCCAGTCAACAGGATGCATCGGGTCAAACCTCAATAGGGAATTTAGCGAAAATTGCTGCACAGGTATTTTCTTGTTGTATCTTGAATAGTTTAAAGACTTCGTGACAGCGAATAATACCATTAATCGGACACTTAGCCTGGCCTAAAATTCTAATTCAGTAACTGACCCAATCGTCATCAGCAGATCAGTGCGTATCTAAATGTAGGCCTAGGCCTACCTCAATGATCAGTGTGACACCAGACCAACGTTGAAATGATTCAGGCCGGTTCATTTCTGGAGCAAAAGCGAACACAAACGCGAACTGGAAAGAGTTCCACTCACCCCACGAATAGTGGGCGGTTTCAAAAAGGCCTAGGTCAACTCATGTAAAATTAAACTGGCCCCCAGTCTTGGGCTAGCAGTGACCTAGCCATCAGAAAACAAAAGCATTTCCAGAAAATATCAATTTAGGACTAGGAGGGAAAAAACCAAGTCATTTACTCAGAAAACAATTAGAATTTTTTAGACCAATCTCAACTGTGTGTGCACATGGACATCGTGCCAAGTGGCGTCCATAGGCTATGTGGAACTCTTTCCGAACTTATTTCTAGGCCTACTTGAGCAAAATTTTGCTGCAATTCTTTCGTGACGTCAAATTGGCTTCACTTTCCCATTTGCGTGTAAGGTTGTTGTATGACCCAGTCTTTAGGCATGCATGAAAAAGGTCATGCTTTAGACACACTAACTTGACTAAACATATCGCTACATGTATATATTATGACTGTATGATCGTATAGTCATCAGGCCCCTATAAATTTTGATTTTGTGGTCATCGCAAGACACAAACTCAATTCACATGTTTGAGAAGCAGTGTGTGTGCATTGTATTAACGAGCTACCACAGCACCTGACCTCCTGGCACCCAAAACATCAGATACAGTAGATTGGCAATGCAATACTTATTACTATACAGTGCTGTAACTTTAGAATTTGGTAGTCATGTTTGGCTTCATCACATTATCCAAAACAGATGGCACAGCCCATAACAGTTAAGTTTAAGAATCAGGCCTAGTATGTGAGTGCAATTAGGAACTGATGTATGTACATGTACCGGTACATGGGTAATCCCAGAAATTAGGGGTCCAAAGTGTGACGTTTTTGTGTCCCTGTTACATCTGACCTTTGTTATCTAACATCAGAACATGGAAATATCACCGGAATTGATTTCAAACTATTACTTTTTGTTTGGTAGGTAATTTGCATTAATTTGTCACTCTTGGAAATTAGAAAATGTGTTCTGATCGTACAAAATCATATGTTAGATGTGACAGGGACATGAAAAAAATAGACCCCTAATTTCTGGACTTGTCCACATGCACTTGAATATTTCTTCACGATTTGTACAGTGTAGCTCCAGACTAGCATCAATTGATGTGACCTTGAATAGTGAAGTCAAGCAGTAGCCAGTAGTACATGTACTTGAGCCTTGAGGAATATATTGGAAAGCAAGAGTAACCAGTGCTTTAAGGATGCATTTGCACATGTAAATATACAGTCAGAGGTCACAGTCCATTATTGCAATAGCTGGTACTGTGCTGTGACGTCACCTTGCTTTCAAGTTTTCTTGTGGAGTTCGTTCCACATTGGTACATTCAAGATACATGTATCTGTGGACAACTTGCTTAATACACAGGGTAGCATTTCACAATGAAACCACCCCTCTCCCCCTCACCAAATCCATTGAACTGCCTCCTTACCAACTGATATTGAAAAATTTCCAATCAAACTTCTTGCTTAATGTCACTTACTCACTGACAATTTCCTTTTCACATGTCAGCTTACATGTGTGTCACACATACAGGTACATGTATACGTACTGTACCATGGCATCAAGGAAAAAAGGACCAGTCTAAAGTTCTGAATTTATGATTCTGAAAAAGCAAAAAAAGGGTAAAGAAAAATGTTCTTGTTGATGATGTGACCTTAGTACTGACCCATATAGAGCTGTATTACATTAGAGTGCTCGCTCATTGTACAAAGTGAAGTCTGCCGGGCGCATCCATGTGGGCAACACACCTACATGTACATGTATGGAAACTCCAAATTTTGTATGCCGTTTGTATATGTAAAGTTGTTGTATGTACATGTATCTGTATTTCAAAAATGATGTGCCAGGGAAGTAGATGTTGCCTAAAACCTAAATGTTCATGTACAATCAGTAATGTACCGCCCTGCCTCATATAAAAATTTGCTGAGGCGTTTTTAAAAAAGTATGTCGTACAAATGAAAAATATACTTACATGTATGTTATATGGGCACGTGTGTATTGGAATTGAACATAGTATTTTAGAGAATGTCATTCAGAATTCATTCCATTTTACGTTTCATTACATTCCACAAACATTGCTTCTTCACTACTCAGGGAATGACGAGTAAGCGCTCTAATAATTTGATTATGTACATGAAGCTTTGTTGTCATTAAAAATCACAGACTGGCAGTCATGGCAAGTAATGCTTGTTGAAAACAGTATTGTAGGTTATGCAAAGGAACTGAATCTGCTGTAGGGCTACTCAGTACTAACTGGTCTTGGTTAAAAAAGTTGCTGTGCGTGGTTGTTTCCATGAACATGTTGAAGTAGTATGCTGTCTGAACAAAGCAGTTCTTTGTTTCTCGTATGCTCTGTAAACATGCATAATAATTCTGCCTATTTGTTTGACATTTTTTTGTTGCTTACTCCAGAACAGGAAACCCAAACTCCCTCACTGGACGTCCTTAATTGATTGTCAGGTATATTCTTTTCATTGGAATTGAATTGCGAAAACAGCAAACCTCCCTGCTTGAAATTGGGCTCCATGCAGTATGCAATGCATGCAGAAGCTGATGGCAAGGGCACTGCATGGCTTGCTCACAAGGGCTAAAGGGGGGGCTCTTACCTGACAGTAGAGTTCCTGCAGTCTGGAGGAAATACAATGTAATCCTAAAACGTCTTGGAATTCGTAGGTCAACAAAGTTATAGAGTTTTATGAGCGCCTACATGTACTTCCATTAAATTTTAAAACTCGGAATTCAATATTTAACAGAGCCGCTTTTCCGTCACAATTTTGACAGATGTGGAATTTGAACTTTTTAAGGAAGTGTGTTTTTGATTTTCGAATGTGGTCAAGGAAACGTCAGAGTGGTCGTTGAGAAGTTTTGTACAGTTTTATTGTCCTAAAGATGCAGGAACCCTATGGCACTTATTGTGTAACCTGTGGATGGTTTGGCCACATCAAGAGTTAAAAGCAGTGGGCACAAATATATGTAATGTGCATTGTGTATGGCCAGTTTCCAACTGAATGTGCTCAAGACAAGTGGATAGTGATTAATGCACATGTGCTTTGCATTTTGCAAGTGAAGATAGACTTACATGTACCTGAGAGGGCCAGTTATTATGGAGTTCATTCACTTCTACTCTTTTGCTGCTGTGGTCATTATGCATTTTTTTTTGAGCTTTGACTTTCCTAGTATTGTTGCATACCAGTATGTCTTTTAGCTTTCAGTGTTTCTTTCCTTGTTTCCTTACTTTAGAGAATAATTTCAGTTTGGCTGTAGCTTTTAAGTTTTTAATTGTTGTATGGTAGACTCCAATACATCTATTTCCTACTCCCTAATGTTTACCTTTTCATTCAGTGTTGGTTTTGGTTTTTATTGTTCTGAATGCGAGGAACTGCCAACCCGAAATGCACTGCAGATGTTTGTTTGAGGTGTGGGAAAATGCAGCCAGATTCTCTGCTGACTTATTTTAGGAAGCAGACAGCATATTTCAACAAAAACATTTGACGGTGTGGATAAAACTTTACGCCAAGATTCTCTGTTTTTATATTTTGTCCATCTGATATACATGTACCGTACACATATCGGAACATGTATAAATCCAATTTCAAGAAGTTTCCTGTTTTGTATGGGTTATCCATAGCAAAAAGAAGAGGAAAAGTCAAGGAAACATACAAAATCCAACTTAAAATTCATGTAGTATTCACAGTGCATGAAAAATTAGTGTTCTCAGTGATGGTTTGAACTACATGCATATATGAAAACAAAGGAATGTCTACACCTTCTCATAAATATACATGTAGTAAAACAATCAAACTGCAGATGTACAGTATACATGCACATGTACGTGTATGTATACAACTACAACCAAAAGTTTAGTCCCAAACTTAATACCATCTTCAAGGCCAGTTTGTACAGTTGCTGAGTCAATGCTTGATCAGGGAAGGTATGGAGGTTTTGTGAGTTTGTAGGTGTAGCCATCTTGCAGGGCAGTTCTTTTTTCCCAGAGGGAAACCGCCTTTGTGCATGCAAGCACCTTGTGGAACAAAACCATTGGCCTGCAAGATGGCAGCCATGCAACAGGTCTTTACTTGTGCAAGTTTTCCTTACATTTTGAGGTGGCTACCCCCTTGTTCTTCTGTTACAATTTACTTGTACACATGTACACGTACCTCCATTAGTTCCCCCACCTACATCGTACATGAATGTGGATACATTGTATACAAGTACATGCACATGTGTGTACATGTAACTCCTTAAATGCTGTGGTAGATACATGTACACGAAGTTGATATCCCCTCTCATTAAAGTTTGATATCCCCACTGGCACACTGATCAAAGATATGAAATCCCATTCCAGCCTTATTTTTCCCACGTCAGCCGTGGAAATCAATAAGAACTCTCAACATTTTCACTCACGACAATGTCCATTTTCATCAGGATACCATAATGAGTGATACATGTACATCAGAACAAAGAGCTTTGCTTGCTCTTTCTAATGTAATCTGAACAAAATTACTCAAAAGTTGGTTTTATGACTCATTTGCACTGAACCAGTCACATCTAGTGAAACTTTAAAGTACATGTATAAACCCAAATATTTTGTTACTTTGTGCCTAAAATCTTCATTATACATGTTGTTTATGCTAGATACCAGATACAGTGTAACTTGAGAGATGTGGAATGGCAATGATGTTAGTTTAATAAAACAAATAATTTAATAACAAAATGTAGTTTAATAACTGGAAAATGGGTAAACGGTTTAGTATTTAAACTGAAAGTTGTAAAAAAATATGCATAAAGTAACTGGACCACAATTTAATTAAAGAGACATTTATGTCTCTTTAATTATGTCTCGTTTACGTACCGATATGTGTACTAGTACACATACATGTATTTAAGTACATGTATGCAAAAAAATGGCATTTACATGTGTTCATGATACTAACAATTTACATGGCATTCCTAATACCTGGTACATGTATTACATTTGTTATCTTGTTTCATGCAAAGTTTATCTAATTTTGATGTTTGTGTATTCTGATCAATTGTATGTACATACATGTACATGTAATCTGTACACATTTTGTGAATGTATTTACTGTAGAATTCTTGGCAAACGTATTTGTGTAGAATGGCCAGTGATCTTGTAAACCCTGGTGGTTCCCCTAGTCAAGCCATTGTTGTTCAGGATGGACAATGTTTTGTACGTGTAGATTGCCGTATTGTTTCCAGCCTTATTCCCATCAAGTATTTTATCTTTCATCTGTGCTGATATACATGTACTGTAGTTGGAAGATGCGAAACCTTGAAAATGTATTTTACTGTAGCAGAATTTAACATGTTCTCAGGCGTGTACTGTACATTTACATACATTTATAGGTTGTGCATACTGATGATCAGATCATCAAGGAGTCGGGCGTATTTTCTGGATGTGCGTGTACAGTACACGTTGTTGTACATGTATTTGGCTGCATGCGTCTCAGTAAAACTGATCAGTTGATTCTGACAGTGCATGTACGCACAGTGCAATCTGACTGTGGTACATGTACCTCTTCTTGCAGGATGGGTCATTGCTGGAGCAGGTGGAGATATGTGTGACAGAGCAAGAAAAGAGAACTGGGGCTGGTACCATGGGCATGAAGGATGTCTTCACGGTGTACCTGGTGGAAACCAGGTAGGTAAAGCTGCACCGGTACATGTACTTCCCATGGGCTGAAATCCCAACTCAAATCCAGTGGCAAAGCATGGGAGGGCACGAGGAATATTCACCCCCCTCCATATTACACGCCAATGTCTTTTTTTTTTTCCAATCAGTTTTTTTGTTTCGGGGGCGAGTGCCCTTAACTTGGGCGCCCCTTTTCACAAGTGCTGTCCACATGCCACTTGGGGCCTGTTTGTTTCACATGGATCCAGATGGTGATCAGTATCCGTCATTGGTTTAAGGACACCAAATCCTGCCTAACGGACTGAGTGAACTAGCTTTGGGATGGCTAATCAAGACCCAGATCAATATGAAACAAACGGGCCTTTAGATTATGCTGCCATGAAAACCCCACCTCTTGTCAGATACCGTGTGCATAATGTTGCCACGGAAAGAATGGTGGAAGTGGAAAGTAAAGTGAACAAGACTGGAACACTGACCCCCACCAAAATCATCCACAGGTACGTGTTACTGATATTGTGATTTTCTAATTTGACATTTTTTTCTGATTTGGTTATTTCTGAATGTGAGCAGTTTATAAAAGGTACCACACAAATGTGTTATGTACTGGTTTATGTACATAACATAAATGAATGTGTGTAGGGTACAGGTACACTGTACATGTACTTTCACTCACGTGCTGTGGTGTTTACTGATGATAAATGCAACATACATGTACATTATTTTCACTAAATTTCATTGATTCCATGAGTTGGCATCATCCGAGAGTGAAAAAGAACACTATTGATTCTGTTCTTCTGTTCAAAAACGTATGTTAGAAAAAGCTATTTCAGTGGTTTATGAATCTTCAGAATGTGTTCTAAAATCATTACAGGTTTTGTCTTCTCAATCCCCGTTTTAAAGTTTTTGTTTCCATAAATGGCATGGAAAGGGATAAAGAACTTCTTGATAGAGCAGTTTGTAAATTAAGTCAATTTTAAGTGCTCCATCTTTTTTTTCTTTAGATTAAATCCATGTTTGTCAACTCCATGTGTGCTTCCTCTGTTAACTGGTTTCCAAGAACTTACTCTTGCAAGTTTCCGGTTTTCATTGATTAGAAATACATTTATGGTATGATAATAGTTTATAGGAAACATCACTCAGCTTGAGTAAGAAGTAACCTGAGACGTTTGCTATCTAGATCGTATGCATGGAATAAGCTTAAGCTTCAAGCTTGTTCCTGGGATTAATTTCAAAGTGCTATGAGTCTCATCAACTGTCGGACACTGGAAAGGGGCTCTCTTGTGAAGCTCTCCCCCTCTTCCCTACAATGGAAGTTTGGTTACAGAGTCTTATCACCACCGGAAATTCAAGACATCAAGAACACGAGAATTTGCTGAAACCAAAAGGAAGTGAATGATACGTGTTTACGTTTGGCATTTCCAAAAATGCATTTTCCAACACATATTTTAAAAAGTCAGACACTGAGGAGTTCAATACAAATTGTGAATAAATCACATATGAGTATGGCACTTAATTCGCAATTTGACAGCTTTGCATGTACCAGTACCAGTGAAAACATCAGTTTATCTGAAAGGCTGGATGCTTCATTGCAAATAAATTACCATTGCAAATGGGAAAACGGCACTCCTTTGTTGAAAATGAAATATTTTGTTGGTGGTAACATCTTACAATTTCAGGAAATCGACAACTTGGCAAGTAAATGCTAAAGATGTCAATCACAAAGAGGGAACTGGAAATAAGTTGACATCCCATATACATGTACATGTATAACTAAACCACTGAAGTACACTGGGAATGTAAAGGAAATGTAGTTTAGCAGAAACCAAGGCAGTGCAAAGGAAATGCACAACATGTAGTAGCATGTTCAGCACGTACACATTGTACATGTACCATTTTGTGTATGAGGTGTACAGTACATACATGCACATCTACATGACACCTTTGATGCAGTTGCACGTTACACTTACAGGTAGGTGCAGCACAGATGCATTTTTCCCTGTAAGTGATGGCCTGTGTGCGGATGAGGTTACATACCGCACATGTTCATGTGTAACACGTGTACCTGTATGTATCAAGTGTTGCAGTAGTTTCCACGAAAGAGACCCGAGTTATTCAGTCCAAAGTCTTCCAAACCTTTGGCACCACTTGGAATTGTAGCTAAGGAAAAAAATCAGCAAAAGGTCATACACATAATTTGCAGTACATGTAAGTGTAATGTTTCCTGTTCTGAATTTTGAGATGTTAATCTTGTCACAAAGGAAACTTATGCATACAAGTATGATATTCTTGCATTACAGTGTTGATGTGCATACAGTACATGTACAGTACACATAAGTTTTGATTGGTTTTAATGATAATAATGTTTGTATGCTCTGTTTATTACCTTCCTGTCAAACTCTCTTGCATTTCAAATAAATGTATGGTAGCAGTGTACATACCTATTTTCATCTGTAAAAAAATAGTTTTCATGTAAATTGGTTGCTGGGGCGCTTAAAACAAATGACATGTATATGTACAGGTAATAGTATGCGATCTGTTCTTTATATATTGGTACATTTTGTCCCCAAAGCTTATTGGTTCTCTGCGAAATACACGTACATGTACAAGAGTCATTCTATAAATTTTGGGGTCAGGTGCTATTTCCTGTCAGGCACTAGTGCACCTCAAAGGAAATGTATTATGACTTAGTGCTCATGTACTAAACAAATTGGCGTGTTTCTGGAATCCCCGCTTGGCTTCTCTTCCTCTGTAGGGGCTTCCTATGAAACGGTACCAATACATGTACATGTATGTACATGTACATATATGAGTGCGCTGTCCAACCATCCTTGTTCAACTGAGCCAAGACCGAGCATGCCAAGTGACAAATTTGATTGAGTGGTTTTGCACATACTGGTACATACATGTATGTACATGTATGCACTGTACAGTACAGTACCATACATGTACTGTACACTCAATATGTACAGTACATGTTGCATCCCAAACTGACGTACCGTTGATAGTCGCTGCACCACAAATTGTCATATGGTGTGTGCAAAGTCTATGAACAGTACAGGATACACATTTATAAATGTACATTACGTGTACCTGTACATGTACACATGGTACATGCCACTTTGTGGTGCAACTGACGATGTTTATGTGTGATGACCCTAACCCTCCTAAATATGTTCAGAGTCATACAAGTTTTGGAAATTCCGCAGGAGTTAGGAAGGTACAGCCCAAAGTAAAATAATTAGTATTGGTCTCTGTGTAGGATTTGAGAGGATTCTAGTAGTATAGCAGGAATGCCAATGAACTGTTGAACTGACCCTTCAAAATCATATTAATGTATGTAAGGTTTTAAAGAATTTTGTAGAGTTTAGAGAGGCAGAGCTTGGTTACCGTTTACCACATTCAGGACTTATTTTCCACACTCTGGAGATTTCTTACGTACATACAGTACATGTACAAATGTACACGTACATGTACATGTATATGTATACATACATATACATATTTATCGGTATGGGAGCAAACTTGGCCAGGAAATTTGGTCAACAAAAGACATTGTACGTACATGTACCGGTACATGTTCAGCCTAAGTGGTGGAATTAAACAGGTCACATTGGAGCTCATGTGAAAGCTCCCATTTCTTTAGTAATTACATGTGTACACGTACGTGAAAGTGTGGTGTATTATACAGTATTGCAAAGCTCGTACATAAAATATTGATTCCTGTTGCTGGCATGTTCCTGAATTGGAACAGTATCTGTTTCCCCACTGACAAAAGGTGCAGTTGCTGATTGAAAAACAGGAAACCGTTTGGCTAATTTGGGGGATGTTATTTCAAGGAAGTACAGGAATAATATCCCTCCCTTGGATAGGCTTGTCTCTTGACAAGCAAGATACTGGTAATTGTTTGGTAGGGTTAGTGAACCCTGACTTATCTCTGTCAGAGCTTTTCACTCTGTTATTGGTCAATTTACGCGTACGTAGCTTGAGAGCTTCAATGTGCCCATTCGTGTCATGTACGTGTACATGTACTGTACTTTGTGAGTATATGAGTTTTCCCTAGGCGTGCCAAGTCATGGACAAGTGCAATTTTCAATATTGGAATATGATCAACTGCCCTCAATTCCCACCAAATAACTTCTTGGATAGTTCTGTCAGTCCTGAATCCCCAATGGAATCACAATTTGCATGTGCTTATTGGTTGTGTTAATCTCATTCTGAATCCAAAAGTCTCTTACAGTTGACAATAATTTCTGTTATTTAAACTCGCTTGGTTTAGCACTCAGGAATCTGTCCCATGTACATGTACCTGTAAGTGTACACCTGCAGGTTGCTTTTATAGGAAAGGCAGTCTAACAGTGAAGGTTCAGTGGACAAACAAATTAACTTGTTATGTGCAAATGCAGTGCTCTATCTTTGCCAGCTGGCAAAAAGCCAGTTTGTAAACTACATCTACTGTATGTACATGTGTGATGTACGGTACATGTACTGTACACTGTAGATGAGCTTTCAGGTTGAGACGATGTACAGTATGCTGTGCTGGTACTGCTGGCCAGTTGTTCTTGGTTGTATTGTACTGGTACTCTAACTTGTAAGGATTTACCGCATTGTAATGGCAACATACATGTACTGTACATGTATGTGTACGAGTACAGCTGGAAATGTGATTTGATATCATGGGAGTATTTTCTATCGGTGTGCTCATTTGAAACTGCTGTCATTTGGCAAATAAGATTTTGTGGATACCAACAGCCACCATGTGCGTGTACATGTACACATGTACAATGTATGTACTGTAGATGTACATGTATGCATGCACATGATTATTGGCAATTGTACTGTACACATGCCATGCAGTGATACTATTATGTTGGGTTTAAGCATGGCAGGCCACCCTTCCAAAATTGTACCGTATGCTGCCCCACTAAAGTTTTGCTACCCCACTAAAATTTTCAACTGCTGTGTTCACAGTTAATCGAAGCACAAACAAGTTTACTGGACCCTGAATTAGCGCGAAGAGTTTGCCAGCATTAATATTAAGAAGTATTGCATTGATTTTAATCTTATTCTGGACTCAACTTTCCGGTATGCGACATGTACGTACATGTACATCCAATATCATACATACTATTGCATACACACACTGTACATGTACATGTTTGTATCAGCATGAAATTCTGTACCCGTTCCAATACCCCTGGTAATATCATTTTCACATTATTGCATTGAGAACCAGTTTGATTCCCATAACACTTGAGTTTGAGGTCTGTTTCTCTCTTGGGAAATATCATATCCACATGCGCTGTGCTTGCGCTCTTTACAAGGTCCACTCAATGATGAAAAATTACCACCACCCCCAAAAAAAAAACTTTTTATGACCAAACCCCTTCTCCCAAATCTTGCTTTTTCATTTCAAGTTGTGAGCAAGAGCAACTTTGATTCAAAGCATCAGAGGAAAGTGGCCAGGAAGCGGGTCTACAATCGAATATTTCCCAGGGCTCTTGAGCAGGCATACCCCATGCCTGAGGACTTGACACACTCCACGCTCACATTGTGCCTGTTGCCCTGCTAGAGGCTGTGTAATACACTGGCATAACTTGGGCATTTGTTGGTTATTTAAACGAAATTGGGTTTGCCATTCATGCAAGTGTCCTGTTGTTGCATGTGCGTACATGTAGGTGTACATGCACATGTACACAATGTATGTAACACATGCAGATAAACAAAAGACACAGAGATGAGAGTGCACTTTGGCAGAATGTGTAGATGTCTTAAAATAATGCGTGAAAGAACGAAACTGCTTCCAGTGATTATAGATTTGGTTTCCTTCACTGGATATCCTGTACCGGTACATTGTACCTGGACAGCAAATCATTTGTCAGGGATTTTTTTTTTACGTTAAAAAAAATATTGTCTCTTCTTAGTATAAGTGTACATGTACACAGCTGTTGTCAAAAAGCTTATGAGCGGCATTAATTCAACTTCTGTATCACTGTAAAAGTAAATTTCCAATTTAAAGAGTGACTAAAACTAAAATGTTAAAACAGAACTCTCTTCCTAAAAAAACAGACAGATAAATGATGAAATTACATGAAATGGTATATTATCATGGTCGCAAAAACAGTCATCCCCACCAAGGCAAGTTATGTCAGTGACTGGCCATTTAAAGTGCCAAACCTGTATGGTACATATACATGCATCATAGTTACATGTACATGTAGTAACTTTCATGTGGTTTTAGCCTGACCTGTGCCATGGGCCACTTTTGTTTTAAGGGGTGTATTTAAGAGTTCCGTTTGGCTTCTGTTCCTCATCTTTAGGGCTTCAACTGCTTGGACTATTCGGTACCAGTACTGAAGTACACGTACCTGTATTTAACTGAAGCTACATCTAGGAAAGTGGTTGGAACAATGAGATGCAGGTGTACGAAAGGCACATCAATAGATCAGGTTGAAGTTTTATCAGAGCAGGTCTCGAATCATTTTTTGTTCATGTTTATGAGCCTTGGAATGTAGTAATGTATTTTAATCTGAAGAGGTGAATTGAGTATGAAGGCTACATGTAGTAACGAATTTATTATCATGTAGAGAAGTGTTTAATTTATGCCATTTTAGGACTCTAGGGCTAGGAAGGAGGAGGTTCCCACTTGATCCACCAATTGGGGGATCTGATCCACCTTTTGCCAAATTGCCGGATCAGATCCCCCAATTGGTGGATCAGATCCGGCAATTGTGTGTAGTGGGAGCGCTAACCGTTATAAGGTTGATCAGGATCAGATCCACCTTTCTTGATCCTCCTCTGGAGCAGGATACAGATCCCCCAATTGGTGGATCAGATCCTGCAATTGGCAGATCACGATCAGGTGGGAACATAAAAGGTGGATCTGATCCGGCAATTTGACCTGTCAACATCCCTCCGTGCACGAGTGGTGCGAAAGTTTTGCCATCTGATGAACAAAGAAATACATTTATTGGCGTGTAGCTCATGTGAAATTTTAAGCATGCACAGCATGCACAGTAAACAACTGTTGAACTACGGGCTAGCAAAATGTGTCACCAGGCATGCGCAATGCATGCATGCCGCAATGTGTGCCTTGCCCTTTTTCAATTTTCGTTGCGCATTCATCCGTTTCTTAACCTTTTTCATTTGTGTAATTTCACTTGCTTTCCATCAAAAACTAATTCCGTGTTAGCGCATAGCCTGCAGCGTGTGACAGCGTGTGAGTATCAAAAATGGAAGCAAAGTTTGAAGAGATAACATACTAGGCTGAACATTCAGTCCGATTCAAGGTCATCACGTCACTAGAACTCCGCACCCAAAACACCACAGGGTCACAGACATGCCGCCCCTGCACGCCACACTGCCACTGAGCGCGCGCTCAGCAAGCTAGCACATGCGCAATACCGAACTCAGTGACCTTTCGGGCTTTACATTTCCATCCGAAAAGGTGGATCAAGCGGGAACGCGACTTGCAGTATCGTTGCGGTAAGATAACGATCACACCAAATCCTGGATCAAGATCCACCTTTTACTCAATTCAAGTGGGAACACGCTGTTAATTTCATTGATTGATCAGAAGCCAGGCACTGAGTCAACATAGTAGTACTCAAATAACAGAATTGCTCACAGGGAAAACAATCATTTTACTGTAAAAATGCTCAATTTAAAAAACCTCTGTGTTTATCACTTACTGTAGATGCAAAAAAAAAACATCGGCATAAAAATACTGTCTCTAAAGAAGGGCAAGAATCAAGCACAACAGCACGTGTATGTACTCATTTGGAACCCAAAACAGTGTTCACATAAATAATGCCCAATTTTATCAAACTGTCATACTGAGAGATACATTAAAACAAAGAGCTTGGTTTACTCTTTCTAATGGCAGGTTCCTCAAAATATGGACCATAAGATAATGTTTAAGTTTGAGGGCTCATTTTTCCTGAAGTGAACAGCAGTGAATTAAGTGTAATTCCCAATGTCTGATGAAATGAGGGAAGTCATGGCTGTTATTTGGAACAATGATGACGGTGCCCATCTTTCAACTTAATTGGAGGTGACTAATTGAAGTCTCGAATGAAACCATTTTAGATGGACCTGAACAACCTGTTGAAATCCTAGCCAATAAAAGTTGCCCGAGAGTGATAATTCCTGCGGTTATTTTACGCAGATATATAATGGGTGAAAGGTGATAATATTTACACATATTAAAACTATAATCGTGAAATTAAAAAATACCTCTCACACATAACCGGGTTCCGAAGTCGGCAGTCACGAACATCATTCGATTCTGTAAAAAAATCAACTGCAACAAAAAGTGAGTAAAAGCAAAGTCAATATACAACACAAGCTTTAAAAAAGTACCCCCGAACCATCATCCTTTTCCAATTGGACCGATCACATTTTCTTCCAGTACATTCCCGAAAACCGCACTTCATAATACCAATTGTGGTGATTTTGTGGTTTCCGTCAATATCTCACGGTAACATTAGAGAAGTATTTTGCTTCATCGTGGGCTGTTTGACCTTTGACATCAACCCAGATAGTGCGCCCCCTTTTTCATTTGCTATTCATGAGCCCGTCCACAGAATGGTGACGCTCCGGAATTTTTCTCTTCCTACCAAGGTATCTCAAAAGATAATCTGTCATACTGAATGACGTTCGCAAAAAAGTGATGTCCGAGACATAAATACAATTCATGATGAAAATTTAAGAATCAGAGCTGTTAATTTTAATTTAATTTTCAACGGGAATATCTCTGAAATAAGCAGCAAAATGAACACCGCGCATGGAATTTTCAAACACTACATGTGACAGCTTTTTCGGCATTCTTGAATGTCATGCATTTTTTGTCAAAATTCTCGAACGTCATCAAAATTCTGTCAAAGATGTTTAAAATGAACATATTGTACTCATTTTATATTTTCGACACAGGCAAACTTAAAAGTTGTTTTCGTTGGTTGAAAGGTATAAGACCTGGCCAATATGCTGGTATAGTTAGAGTGATTATAGGCAGTAAGAGGAAAGAAGAGATCCAAACTATTTTTATCATTTTTCGCCAATTTTCGCTCTTTTTTTCCATAAATTGTATTTTTCAAAAGTTATTTCCTTGGTGTTTTAAAATACATCAGTTGAAAAGTATACTGAATTCTCGTTGTTCAGAGCAGTTTTGAAATTAAGTCCTCTGGTGCAGACACTTGGACGTAAAACTTTAATGAACTCAACTCCATTTGATTTGCACTGGTAGCCAACCAAATGTACACAGAAATGCCTAGTTATCTCCAAATAATCATATTTATAAATCTGAAGGTGCTAATTTTTACTTTACATGATCAAAGTCATCTTTTAGGTTTATTTTATTGCAGAACATGCCTTTTGCAAATTACACGGAAAGCAAAATTACCAAGATCCTAAGATAAGACTCATTTTTTGGGACTGGGTCACATTTATGGTTTCTAAACTTCCCCTGCAAATGCATACATGTACATTATATACATGTACCTTTTTTTTTTTACGATCGAATCAACAGGGTGAAGGAAAGTGGTGGCCAGGGCCTTGGTGACGGACACACCTCTCTCTGGAGGAGATACAGTGAGTTTGAGCTGCTGCGTAACTACCTGGTTGTCACCTACTCCTATGTGATTGTCCCCCCACTTCCGGAGAAGAGGGTAAGCCAAAGTGTCTGTTGAAGAATATTGTCACCATTTTGTGAATTCCAGTGGTAGAGTCAGAAAAGTTTGATTGACAGAAGGGAGCAGTTTTCTTAAGATGATGTTTGGCAGTTTTTTCTTTAACTGTCTTTGCAAGTGAAGTACTGGTCATTATGAGTAATCAGTGAAACAACTTACATTCAAAACAGCAACCACAGAAAATATAAAAAGTATCATTTCTGAGGAAGTGTTGGCTCCAAAAAGATACCGTTATTAGAGAGGATCTTGACATTTAACTTGGTATTCTTTGTCAATCTTCCATCTTTCACAGTGCATCAATTAATCTTGCTTCCTGTTTTTTCATTCTATCATGTAAAAGTTTCCCTTAACAACAAAAACAACATTTTAGAAGACTGTTCCACTTTCCTAATCTTTAGATTTGATGACCTAAATTTCGGAAAACTGATTAAATCTAAACTCTCTTGTCATTGGGCTCTTTGAATGCAACTTAGAATTCCAATCTGCAACCAAAAAAGGAAAAATTATTTGTGTAAAAGTACATGTATAAACACAACAAAGTCGAAGTTCTTTTTACATTAATACGGTTCCCAGGAGCCTGTCTCCGGGGAACCCCCTTTGGGCCAGAGGGGTGAGAGCGTTCATGATACCAGCGGAGTTGCTTATGCTCCGCGTGCGGCTTTGGCCCATTCCCAACAACGGCTGCACCCCAACCAATCAGACGGCGCACACATCACTCTGGCTGGTTGTTTTGGCGCGTTCGCCACACTTCTCCTCTTGCGCCGAGCGCGTACAATTTGTAATAAAAAAAACCCACCCACCCTCCGCACTGGAGGTGGGTCCCAACTTGTTTTATTTGCGTGCACTGGCAGGAAATGCCGGGCCAGTCCTAGGGGCAGCAGCAGAGCTCCTGGCCGCTCATCGTTGGCTGCTCAAACAGCACGCATACAGGCACCGGCAGGGCTCCCTTCAAGAGTAGCATTTGGGCATTCAAGATGACAGGAAGGGGTGCTCGGTCCCTCTGATAGGCCTGGGTGGGCAGATCCTGAGGCCTGCGATCCCTTCAAGGTTAAACCTCCTGGCCGCTGACCATAGGCTGCACAAGTCATGTCCTGTTCTGGGCATAAAAGCCCCAGTTGCGGGGTGGCCTCTCCCCCCGCGGGCCCCCCGTGCCTTGGGGGGTCGGGATGGGGGCAAACATTCTGGCGACTTGCTGCACACACAGTCTCTCGGTTACTGGCCACCAGTTAAAGGTCCGGCGTCTTTTGCCCGTTATCTATGTGTTAGAGTTTCGGCATCTCTTGCCCATTACACATGCATTACAAGATCCGGCGTTTCTTGCCCGTTACTTTGCATCATTAAACCCGGCGTCTCTTGCTCTTGACGCTATGGAGAAGTTCTCCATTATAGTGGTGCTACGTTGTTAGCATTGTGTACTTTGCTAATAGCTACATGTATTATTGTTGCCTTTATTTGTGTATCATTCAAGGTGTTTCTGGGGCCCCATAGCCATTCCTGTAAATCCAGAACATTTGTATTTGTTGTTTCAAGTTGCGGCTGGAATAAACGCTCGGCGAAGAAGGCTGAAGCATACCCAAAATCTGTGTTCCCGTGTCCTCTCAAGTTCTCTGGGCCAATCAAAGTTATTTTTCATTTTTGCACTTGTACTGGTAGTTGTCATTTATTTCCTCGCGTAAAACAGATTATCTGAATAAGAGCATTAGCATACATTTGTACATGTAATTATGCAGCTGTGGATAACTTGTAATGTTGTTTGGCAGGCATTGTGCTAGTTGTTGACAGTGACCGAGCTTGAAGTTTATGCTCTTTAGCAGGTCACAGAGATAGAGAAGGTCACACTGTCTGTCTGGAAAGGTCCCGATTCATCTTGAAAGCTTTTAGCCCAGCAGTATCTAAACAAACAGGAACCAGCCTCAAGCACGCAATCTACATCCTGTGAGCTCTGGTCCTCAATCATAAAAAGAAAAAATTTGTAAACCAGCCCTCGAGGTACATGTAGTTTGAAGTTTGCCTGTGTAATGGTTTCCACCTTGTAAATCACCACATGATTCGTTAACAGGTGTGCGTGGTCACAGATTATTGTCAAGCATCCAACTGGTGATGGTGGGGGGGGGAGAGAAGAGGTTTCCTGACCTGACCTGACTTCTGTGGAGGGGTGTAGGAATTGTTTGATAACTTTGCTTTAAAAAGCTCATACCGGTACATACATGTACACTGTACCATGATTGAATGGTTATACTTATTTCTAAAGGTCTGGAATTGTGCTACTGGTACATGTACAGGTAGCCCAGGTTGGACATTGTCTTCATTTACATTATGACTGACGTCCAGGGTAGAAAGTACATGTACGTTGTCTGCGGGTGTACCCGTATTTGGTAATTTCAACACAGAATTTCTGGAATTTGTGATACAAGGCACTTGGAAACAACATTTGAGCTGCCTCTGCCAGGTAAAAATGAGAGAAAAAAAAAGGTTGAAAAAAATATCATGATGGCAGGAGGACTATTTTCCCTAGACGTTAGTCGTAATGCAATGTACATGTGCTCAAAGATGATGTCCTCTGGGCTAATGTACAGGGTATACACTACTCAAAAAAAAGTTAGGGACAACTTTTTTCTGAACGTGTATTTTAAGGATGTGCAGTGATGCAAGAGACAAATGCAACAACCGAACCAACCTTATGTGAAATTACAGTGTGTTTGAAGTCACTGAGGACAGTTGTATTGGGATATTTTCAGCAGTAAAATATCTCATGTAAAAAAGAACACTTAAAATAAAAAGTGGTCCTTAACTTTTTTTGAGTACAACTTTTTTTCTCATTGCTGTGTGGTGTTAGGGTTATTAAGAATCATATTAAAAGGGAAATGCGATTGTGTTTGGAAGCTCAAGTAGTAGTGGCCCGTTTAGCTACTATTTTATATTGAATTATTAGTTCTCTATCTTTCAAAATTGGATTGCTTTATCAATACTCTTTTCCAAAATGCATGCTGTACCTGATGATATTTTATGACTTTATCCATCAATATTTTTGGCCTTATTTGTGCTTTGGTCTCAGTGTCATTTGTTCCCGGTCATTTTGCTGAAATGCATTTAGCAGATCCAAGATTGACATGTTCGAGTACATGTACGTACATGTACATGTATGTTCATTGTATTGTATGCACCAGTAGAGGAGCAGCATATTAAATTGCTGATGTGATGTAGTAGTATATGCATGATGTACCCATACCTGTATAAATACATCACTAATTCTGATGTCAATACATCTGGTGCAAGAAGCCTGCAGTTGATACAAGACTCATAAGTACCGTATCTCAAGATAAAAACAAGATTTCATAGCAGTGATGCTGGAAATGGGAGAAAAGGAAAAAAGAAAGCTGTGCCCCCTGTAATGCTCACTATTTACCTGTACATGTATGTAAACTACCAGCAATGAACCCTAATCCTCATGATGTACAATGTACATCATGTCCATGTGCTCATCCACAGATGACACTGATGTGGCAGCAACTGAGCACAGTGGACAACTTTGACGCTGACTTCATCGAGCGGCGGAGGGTGGGGCTAGAGGGCTTCCTGCAACGGGTGGGGGCCCACCAGACCCTGTGCCAAGACAGCATCTTCCATGGGTTCTTGAAGCAGGAGGACGGGTGGAAGGAAGCGGTGCATTCCACAGGATTCCAAGCAAAGGTATGCACGCCGAGGCCAGCAGCCATATGGCAAGGCAGTCGTAAGGCCATGGTGGTGTGAACGGGATCCCCTATTTAAATAGAACGAGGGTATCGAGTACCTGTTAACAGTGATTTGTAACATTGGGTGCATTACCCAGTCTGAAAATTTGGAATCAGTTTCTGGCAGTGTCGGTCATTTACTTGGGTATATCCATATCTGATCAGTGCTCAGCTTTGTATATTTGACAGCAAAAGGACCATTAATTTAGTTTTTGTAGAGTAATTGGACAAGTGTGCTTGAAGATTTAGTAGAGTTTGCTTTTGGATACGTGCACAGTACCGGTACCTACAAAGTACCAGTACATAAAGCACATGTACCGGGTATCTTTTGCAAAAGTGACAACAAAATCTCTTTTTCAAACTGTGAAAAAGTGCAGACATGCAAAACATCATAAATCATGTTGCTGTTAGAAAGTTTTGCATTTAAAAGATTCCATCTTCAACAGGCACTGTTTAGTTAATATTTCATATTTGTGAAGCTTCGTTTGCATGCATATGGTGAATTGTTTATTTTGAAAGGAAACTGACAAATGTCAGTGTTCACATGGGCAGTTGGATTACTGGACAAAACTGATCCAGGAAACTTTGGGGCACAAAGTCTTGTTCAGCACGGAAAAGTTTTTCTTTGAAGAAAGAAAAGGTAGTAAAAAAATGCTCACTGGTGGTTTTTCATCTGACTTCTAATATTCAGTGCTAAACTTGGCAAGCAACCTTTTCTGCTTGGGAGAGCTCTTCTTGACACTTTGCCTTGGGGAAAGTTAGAAAAGTTTCAGTGTCGATTTGACATCTTTCATACATGTAGTTTTGTTTTGAAGTGTGATTTTGGGCTATTTAGTGTTCCTTTCCGAAAACAAATGTAATATTGCTGCTCAATACTGCTTAAAGTGTGCTGAAGGTTGAAAATTGTCACCCAACAATCAATTTACACCTGTATTTGCAATACCGAACTCTACATGTACACTATATCCTTACATTACATACCATTGAAAAGCTTTTGATTCAAGCTTTATCCAGAAATAAAAATAATGCAACTCTTAAACAGACCAACTGTGAATGAATTCAATCTATGTTGATGGTCACTCACAAGTACTTTAACTTTCACTAGTTTCTTGGAAAAGTGAGGCGGGATGATACTGTAGCATATATTGTGTGTAGTGTGGAATGTGCCAGACGTGAGGATAAAAAAGTATGGTGAAGTACCGGCAGCACAGGATATGCAAGCTAAAGATGAACGTTACAAATTTGTATAAAATTTGTAAATTCTGTTGACTGGATTGTTTGTGCTTTCAATGGCTTCATCTTTTTTTATTCTTGAGTTTTCTTTTGCCAATTTATGTACACCATACATGTACATGTATATGTACCAGTACTCCGTGGCATTTCTTGGTTTAGCTCATCTCTATTTTTGAATTTTTTTTTGTCTTCTTGTTTTTGCTTTGCATTTATTTCTTCTTCTGTAGCTGCCAGTTGGATCTGTAGAAACACAGGTACATCCACACAAAAAATCCACTGTGATTGTCTTGTATTGTTTCTTTGAACATTGTATCTTTGTGTTTGGGTGTTATACAGTTACCATTTCCTGCCCTTACTGTTGTAAAGTGTTTTAATGGCTGGTTTCAAATTATACATTTTTGGCAGTAATGTGCGTATCTTAAAACCCAAACTCCCAACTTCACTTCCCTATGATTACCAGTTTCGTTGCTTGTACCCTAATAAGGTTTTTTCCGTGTTAGTGCTGAAGTTAAAAGTGAAATTCAATTGTGTGATGTTTTTCCTGGTTTTGTTCTAGTTACTGAAAAAATCCCTTTGAAAACCCCTAGCTGTAGAGAATGAGATGTGTATACCTGCACATGTATGTACTGGGATGTATGTGAATACATGTGCTTACATGTACATATTCATTTACATTATGTCCATGTTTAAACTTTAAAAAAATACTAACTTGGACCTAGCCTAATTGTATCGCGTACATTTGGTCCCCATAGTGTGCGTGCTTAGTTGGTTTATTTGCGCATGCACAATAGTGACACAAGGTCGTCGGCCTGAAGAATTATTGTAACAGACAACACTTATTTATGGCATGGAATACATGTACACACTCATATACCTGGATGGGAGTGAGTTTGGGTGTGAGTTGACTTTTACGGCATTGGAGTAATGCTTACACTGACGCCATAATTGCACGACTAAAAGGCACAATCTAAAACTTACCATTCTCGTTTGTATGGTTTCTTCTTGCAAGATACAGTATCCCTCACTGTTCACAAGTAGAGACATGTCAGGGAAAACCTTGCAAAACTGAATAAATACCCTCTAAAATGTTGACTTTACTTCCAACTTCTCACTCTGTTATTTTGGGGGTACCAATGTACGTGATAAAAACAGGCAAAAATTTGGCAGAAAATGAAATTTTATTGTATGTGAGTTGGCAAAAGGGACTTCAAATGTGTAAATTCCAATTGGTATTGAAATGAGGGGGAAACAACTGTATCTGAGCTTTATGTTTATTGATTACTTTTGGGGTCAACCTGCCTGAGTCAAGAGCCGTTTTGCTGGCTTCTGTTGTTAGTGAGAGTCAGTGCACATGCACAGAAACGTACAGCGCGTTCCCACTTGAATTGGGAAAAGATGGATCTTGATCCGGCATTTTAGTGTGATCGTTATCTTACCGCAACAAAACTGCAAGTCGCATTTCCACTAACGCTTGATCCACCTTTTCGCACGGACATGTCAAGCCCGAAAGGTCACTGAGTTCGGTTCGGCATGCGCTAGCTTGCTGAGTGCATGCTCTGTGGCAGTGTTGCGTGCTGGGGCGGCGTGTGTGTGACCCTTGTGGTGTTTTGGGTGCGGAGTTCTCTTGACATGACAACCTTGAATCGGGCCGAATGTTCAGCCTAGTATGTTGTCTCTTCAAATTTGGCTTCCGTTTTTGATACTCTGTTACCCACTGCAGGCTATACGCTAACACAGAATTAGTTTTTATGGAAAGTAAATGAAATTACACAAATGAAAAAGGTTAAGAAACTGACGAATGCACAACGAAAATTGTGAAAGGGCAAGGTACACATCGTGGCATGCATGCATTGCGCATGGGTGTTGACATTTTGCAAGCCCGTAGTTCAGCAGTTGTTTATTTTAAATGCTGTACACATTAAAATTCCACATGAGCTACAAGTCAAAAAATTTAATTCATTGTTCAACAGACTGCAAAAGTTTCGCGCCACTCTATGCATGGATGGATGTTGATGGGTCATATTGCCGGATCAGATCCACCATTTGCGTTCCCATCTCATCGTGATCCGCCAATTGCAGGATCTGATCCAACAATTGGGAGATTTGTATCCTGCTCCAGAGGAGGATCAAGAAAGGTGGATCTGATCCTGATCAACCTTATAACGGTTAGCGCTCCCACTACACACAATTGCTGGATCTGATCCACCAATTGGGGGATCTGTATCCTGCTCCAGAGGAGGATCAAGAAAGGTGGATCTGATCCTGATCAACCTTATAACGGTTAGCGCTCCCACTACACACAATTGCCGGATCTGATCCACCAATTGGAGGATCTGATCCAGCAATTTGGCAAAAGGTGGATCAGATCCCCCAATTGGTTGATCAAGTGGGAACGTGGTCAGAGTGAGTGGTTCAAACTTACATGTACATGTTCTTGGCATGCATATATTGCGTTACGGTATGTACCGGTACGCTGTACATAATGGAGGTAAAATTTGTAACCTTGTGTTTTCGCAACAGCAACTCCTGAGTGTGTAGTTTCAGCCTTGGCTTTGTAGGATAGGCATCACATATAATTTATATACAAGTACGGTATGCAGATAGTGGACCCAAGGGGATGGACCTTTTAAGGCTTAGGTTTTGCTGTCACTCCTTTGGTAAAGGGAGGAGGCAGGCTTTAGTATTTGTTGTTGATTGTTGACTAGGTTGTTCTCACTAACAGAATTACATTGTATTTGTGATGTGTACAGTGTACTTGTATTTCTACATGTACATAGTACATATACTGGTACACATGTATGTGTATGGTACATGTTTATTTACATTATGAAAGTCTCTGCTTGAACACCTCAGAAGGCTGTGCTTTGGAGGTACATTTACATTTACATTGACTCGAATGGCAAATAAAGCATTTCAGAATGATTGGAAATTCCTAGAAAGCCTCTTCTCTATGTGTACAGTATAATGTACATCTTCTTGCCCAACTTATTGTAGATTCAACAAAAAACACCCAGGATTGCATACATGTACATGCACACACTAGGTAAGAATGCCGTTTCATCAAGTTGCGGTCATTGTTTTGTGAGCATAACTTAAAATACATTGTCCTTTGACACTTTTTTCACGTTGTAGTTTTTTATAACCTTTGTTGCTCTTACAGCAAGATTCCAGATTAAAAAGCCTGAATGCGTCCTTTCGTCTGAAGAAACCAGACAGGTAGGTGACGAATGTACTGATTATTCATTTTTGTCTAGAAAAAAATGCATTGATAGTTGCTCGCTAGCCAAGATGCTTAAACTCTACAACTTAAACCAGAAATGTTCATGCCGTAACAAAATACACATGTCTTTCTGTGTGTTCACATTTCTACATACATGTATAAATAGTTTCCCAGGTTTGTTCAAACACTGGTACTGTACATTAATTTTACCCTAAAAATGTCTGGAAAAGAGAATTTTTGTTTCATGTACTGCAGTGCATCGTCTTTTGACTTTCATTCTTTCTGTGGAAGGGGAAACATTCTTGCTATTTTATGTATGACATTTCTTATGTTTACATTAGTATTTCCCAAATGGTGACAGAAAACACCGCATTTCACTATTCAGATTCCGTACCATCCTAAAAAAGAATTTTTCATTTCATGTACAAATATGTGTTTTCTTTTTTCAGTATTTTCAGTCACTCCACAAGCAGGGAAAAATTTTGTTCCTTGGTTTCCTAAAAAGAAATGAAAAGAAAATTGTGCATATTGTACATCCTTCTTGAGTTTTGACAAGTCAAGTAGAATTTTATTTGATCTTAGAAATTTGATTTTTTTGTGTGTTTGTGTTTTGTCAGCAGTCACATTTTTTAACATTACAACAAAAACTGTTTTAGCCTTGAAGTGAAAATCAGACAAGTTGGCCTATTTTGCCAAATTTTCTCAATTTTCTTAAGTTGCACATTCCAATTATTTGGAATATACTGGTACATGCACTATCTGCTTACTTGAAAATATTGGTCCACAAATATGCACCTTTTCATAATTGCAGTTGGCATTTCACCCTTGGATAAAACTTAATTTAAAAAAAGCAATGTCCCATTGAAGTCCAAGATACCCAAGTTAAGCTTAATTTGGGTTGTTCATCCACTGATAAAAAACTAAGAAGCCAGTTTTTAACATGTGAGTTTGGGAGAGGGGGCCAATTTTTTATGCTGCTGTTGATGTTGGACTGTTGAAAGTAGGCTGCATGTGAGATTGCAGTAAGCATTAGACTGCTGTTAACTCATTCGTTTTTAATTTCAGAAAATTTGAAGATCTGAAGAACTATGCCAGTGAACTGCAAGCTAACATCACAGCCGTGCTGAAAGTCAGAGCAGTAAGTTTCATTCCTCTGTCTTTGTGAAGCTCCGTGATTCATTCAGTGGGGCTGAATCCTGGAAAATGAGCATCAAATTTAATGAAACATGCAGTCATTTCCCTTCTTTGTTGCCCACAGAGTGGTGCAAAATGGAGTTTGGGTTTCGTTCTTGAATTTCTCTTTCTCTTTCTGTTTGAGTGTTTGTCTTCTCTTCTAGATCTCTGTACGTTGTCCTGTGGTCTGATACGTTGGCCAAGTAGACTGTTTATGTGCCTTTCCATACATGTACATATTTTGCTGTAGTGGCTACTTTGATTAAACAAGAGCTTGATGGAAAGTAAAATTACATACATGTATCTTCCCATTCTCACCAGTCATATTCTCAACAACAAATACGACGAAATATCCAGTAAAATCAAACTTTGCAAACTCCCATGTTTATGTTTGTTATTGCAAAGTCCCTTCAGCGGCTAAAATTTATAATCACATTGAGCTTGGAAGGCAAAGGAATAATTGGTATTTGAATGGAAAGAAAACTCTTTCCGATCAGAGCATGTGAAGTACATGACTAAGACTGTATTTTGATACAAGGCAAATGGAAACTTCTCATTAAGAGCTAACAAACCCAATAAAGTTGTGCCTTATTTACATTCTGAATAGTTGAAATGATTTAACCTCCAAGAGTTGACCCTCTGGAGATCAGTGGGTTTCCCTTTAACATCAACCCGGCCCCCTCGAGCTTTTGACATCACAAACCCTGTGTCCCCAACCCCACTTTAAGGGGACAAAACCTGCCAGCAGCTGCAACGTTCCTTCTCCTCTGGAGAACACCTGCGATTAGTGGGCCAGAAATTGCATGGGGGTGACATTCTTTTCCCACATGGCTCGATATGTCCTAAGGGATTGGGGTTTTCTTGAAAAATCAACGCAGCTTGTGGTTGTCAAATTTGATTTAGTGTTCATTTCCCAATGTACATCTGCAACATATTGCCAGGGCATTCCAACAATGTATGGTTTGTTTTTTTTACATTCTGTCATTTACATGTATGACGTTTCAGTTATTTTGATGCTTTGCCAATAAAATATATTCAAAGAGTTTGACAAGGATTTTTAGTGGTGTTCATGTTGTGAATAGCTTGTTCCTAGGAAATTTGAATCCATTTGGTTTCAGGAGGTGGGCATGCCAACATAGTGCAAAGAGTGCTATTTCATACTGTACTATTGTGGTAAAAGAGTACTTTGATAAAAGGAGATGAAAGTACAGGAAGTAAGCTGATACAGTGTATTACACTTTCCAACCATGGATTCTTTTTAGCAAAGCAAATAACCGCAAGCAGGTAGCTTGGTTTTGCTCAGGAATCTATTCTGTTGCATCATATGTGTACCAGTGGGAGGCATGGATTGAGGGGGGTCAGGTTAAGCATGCTTGCATTTTTTAATCACCTGTGTGACATAATTGAATTGGGTTACACTGTGATTGCCCAATGACAGCCTGCACAGAAATCTCTCACTCGGAAGATTTCAAAGAGGCTTTTCTACATACATGTAGTTGTGGAAAAGTTTTCTGTTTGTTCCGATTTTTTTTCCTTTTCCCACGTACTTACGGAAAAGCTTTTTTGTTGTGAATGATTTGTTTAAGTCACTTTGACTTTGCACATGAATTTTTGTGGTTTGCACTTTGGTCATGTTACATGTAGATGCTTGGATCTACACCAGATTTTGTCGAAACTAAGATTTCTGTTCCAAGAACAGTGAGTTTGTGATGACTTCATCTTTAGTCACTTGAAATGCAAACTTGCAGTTTTTGTTGACTACATATAGAATCTCAAGTCAGACTTGCATGTACATACATGTAGTTCATACGTCGTATACACTTGGCATGCACCATACCATGTACAGGTATTTTATAAATATCATAAGAAAAATTGGAGGGACATGATGAGTTTTTAAAAAAAAATTATTTACCAGAACAGTTTTTTGTTCCATCTAAACAAAACGCAGTATTTTCAAAAATCCTTTTGTAAACCCTTGATAAATCAGGTACATGTACATGTGCGGTGAGGGTTATTTTGGGAAAATGTTTTGATAACCTGATTTTTCATCAAAAATTGCCACTTTCGATTGACATACATGTATCGATCACTGGCCAAGGTCATATTCAGTGGGGAGGTAGAACCTAAGCACCTGATCATTTTTTCTTTTTGATTCTATCATTTGGGTCATTCCATGAGGTTTGTGACAGTGGCAGTTGTGACGTGTACATCCGCAACTTTTACCACCAGTCATAACCTGTAGAGTACATGTAGGACATTTACTTTGTAAAAATAACACATACCTCTGTATCCAGCTTTGCAAGATGTTTAACAATATCAATTTGGAATCCACATCCAGGGAAATAGCTGTTCATTTTTACAGAACCGATGTAACAACTGAAACTGTCACTAATTGTACATGTACCTCATCCTCATGGAATGACCCATTTGTTTCTGATCACATTGTGTGGATTTTTTTTTAGATTTCAAAACCAATTGAAACTTTGGACGTCGAAAACACATTCAGAGAATTTGTTACCACTGTAGTGATATTGTTTGATGATGTCATCAAGAGCAGTTGTGTTGATTTCAAAATCTTTTTGCCAAGCCCTTTAGCCTTTTTACGTTTTCTCACCAATAACTTGGTCATGTCCTTATCAAACCAGGCCAAATCAGTGATTTATTTAATAATATGGTTTTTGATCAATGATGTTACAATCTTGTCATCCTGCTCTCCTTTATCAGTTTAAATTTCTGCACAATTTCCAAGGCTTTGTACAAATAATTTTGGTCTGCAAGTCAAAAGCAACAAGTCTTGTTCTCACTCAAAAGCTTTTGTACATGTATGTGGAAAAGCCCTGTGTTCTGTTGCTTAAGAAACATGTACACGTCGTGTTATGGTTCTACAATGTAGTTTCTTTTTCTTCTTTTCAGTTTTTGTGTTTTGAGTTGAGGCAGAAATATCATTCACTTTTAATGCAATCACGTTGCAAAATATTACACATCTGGTGTCTAGGTTACAAGCCTAGTACAAGTCTTGTTCTTACTCAGAAGCTCAAAATGTCTGGTTTCTGTTTGATACTCAGCTTATCCATTCAAATACATGCTAATGTGTAGTGTAAGGTGGGGAAAAAATAACATCTTTACAATTACATTTACATGTACCGGTACACGTAGGGCATTTGAAAATTATTGTGCAAGTACATGTGTGCATACTGGTACATGTACATGTAGAATGTGGCTTAGAGGACAGCAATGTGGAATCTACATGTACATGTATATACATGTAGCTGGTTTCATGCAGAATTCTGACCCAGCTGCCAAGCCTTTGTGGTTGTTTGTTTTGAAAGCAGTTTATGAGTTTGTTTAATAACCAGTCATGCATACTCATTGGAAGCACTGCATAGTTTGGTTGCTTAATTTCCTATTGTTATGTTTTCATACATCAAGTCTACAAATTTAACTAATGAAATGAAAATGTTTCTTTCAAGTTGCTGCTGATGATGAGCAGACGGAACGTGACTGTGTTCCTGACTGTATTGTTATGTCAATCCTGTTCTGAATGTCAAGGAAGTGCCACATGCTTTCCAAGAATAAAAGACACAGGATAATAAATTTGTAGAGTTTTGGCCATGTCACTCCTGCTCTTAGCCTTCGTCAGAGGGTATTCAGAAAATACAGCAGGGGTTGCTTCACGTAATGTGTGCCCTCTTCTGGGATAGCATTTGTTTACAAAGCACAGTGTGACTGTATTGTCACTATGGCAACATGCCCCCACAGGGCTGTCTGACACAAATGGGTCTGACATTTTGGGGTGTTGCTCTGATTCTGCAGTTCCCTGCTTGTCGAAGTTTTTGGATTGGATTTGAGAGAAGATCAAAATAGCAGCTTAGAGTGGCCACCAGTCGTATCAATGTAGACCCAACACCAAGCTTGCCAATTCTGTGCATTATTTTGCCTGCACGATGGAAAAGCGAAGTCACACATGCAGCATATAAGCTCACAGCAGACTTCTGGGTTCAGGAGAGATGTGTCCAATGTACATTTTAATTTTCAATTCCTTCTTAGGGAAAATTGGCAAAGGGATGCACAGCCCTGTGCCATGAATCATCCAACTTGTTGATTGGCAATAATTCTGTGGCTAGGATGATTCACCCATGATCCGCACCATGTATATAATGTGCACAGCACTTGTCCCCATCTGCGTCAGCAGGATTTGTGAAAAAATTGGCCTTCTATTCATATCCTGCAAGGGAAACAGTTGATTGAGCACACTATTTGGCGTTGTTTTGTTATTAAGGATCCTGGCACTTCAAGACTGTCATAGAACAAAAGAGGAAGAAAGCCATTGAGCCAAATCAAGTCAGGTGTCATCTGACTTCCTCGTGGTCATTTGCACCTGACCACCGTTACCTGTCATGGTAGAAATTGTAAAATGTTGTTTGCATGCTTGTAGCTTGGTACCCATTCTCCTTTAATGACGTAGTATTTGTACAGACTTGCCTCTAGGTGTAAATTGAGTCCATGTTCAAGTCATGAGTTTGTGATTAGCATGTACCAGTAGTGATAGCCTGAGCCCCTTGAAAGACATTAAGTCTACATATACGTATGTACAAGCAGGATCTTGCTTGCATTGAAAACAAATTTTGCAGTGACCAAGATCATTTCAAGCATAAACCTCTTTGGCAGGTCTGCTGTCAATTCTCAGAAAAAATTCTTCAATGTTGTATCGTTTGCCCCCCCCTCATTTTTTAAACAGCAAATGTCCCCTACATGTACTTTGCCTTGGAGTAAATTTCCTGGTTCTGATTGAAGAAATATAAGAAAATCAAGATTCTTTTCAAATTTTTAAAAATAATCCTCATTCACCAATTCACTTTTGTCCTCTGACTCTCACTATTCCATGGTTTAACCCCAGCTCCCTTTTACTGGGAGCCTTCCCAAAGCCTTCAACATCTAAGGCCCCCCAAAAATGTCTCTGGTTTCTGGTCACCATGCGCATCACCATAGACCTGCGCGTGAGCAAAATAAAGAATTTTTATTTCGCATAAAACAATTTCCAAAAGCCACCAGACTTACTTGATCAGCAGGAATTCTGCTACCGCAATTTTAACGTGTTCTTGATTGGTGGAATTGAGTAATATGTACGGTAAAGGAATTCCCCTAGGCCTCCACCCATTTCAGTCGGGCACTCTTATCAGATGACGTCATCTGAATCAGTTGGCTGTGGCTTGATATCGTGCATAATTCTATGGGAACTAGCCGTGGGTGCTGCCATATATTCGTTGTAATTTATTTCCGGCCGTAGCCAATTGATTCAGACCCGGGCCCACGTATGTCTGTTAACCAGACAAACGAAGTGGTCTTGCGTCCTGTGTAAGTATACAAATTGAAAAAACTTTTGAGCAACAAAGGGTGAGCGGCCAGTCTATTTCAGTGTCGGTGAGGCAGTGGCAGTATATATGCATGCAGTTGCAATGGGCATCGCATTATGACAACCATACATAACTCGTGCATCATTGATCGTCACTTGCCAAGAACAAAGGTATATTAGAGTGAGAGAAAATTTTATTTTCTGAGCTGAATTTTCTCCCCAGTATGTTAAATGCAGCTCGTTTCTTATAAGCTAAAACAGACAACAATGTGTACAGTATGTCATTTACCTTATGAGAATTTTGTTTTCATTTTGACTCTGGAGCTGAACTGTTTTCATTAATTTTTTCATAGGCTGTTTGACAAGCAACTTGTTTCCTCTAAGCTAAAGCAGAAAACAATGTGCAAAGAATGTCATATACTGCTACCTCATGAGAATTTCATTTAAACCGGAAACTTGAGCTGAACATTTATTTTTCACACATGATTTTTCTATGGTTGTGCTACTGTGTTTTAACAAACTCAATCTTGCCAAAGATAGAAGCCTCTTTCTTGAGTGAGAGGAATGAAACCACTGCCTCACATCATATTTCATGGTATTTTTACTAATTCAAAGTTGCTAATTCACCCTTCTCATGTAGTAAAAAGGCCATGCACTCTAAAGTGTTTGTGCATGTACATCATTTCTAAGGAAAAGACACAGAGAAAAAAATGCATAACAGCACCACTTTTGGACCAAGCCCATGACCAGAAACCGGAGTCTTTTGGGGGGGGGGCCTAATACAGTTGTCTGTTATGAAACTTTGAAAGAACATTAAGTCCCAAGCTAAGTAATAGTGGGTGGACCATACCCTCAAACTCCTTGAAATCTCCTTGCTGATGTCTTAGAATCAGTTAGTTTGTGGGTTATGCTTGTTGCATCTTCACCTGATTTGTTGGTTCCTGAGATCTTCAGTTTTCCCTCCATCCATGCATCAGATTTGGGTATTTTGCCAATTATGTCATGACATACAGATGTTTTGCTTTTCCCGAGCACATGGAACTGATTGTGTGTTCAGCTAAGTTCAGGCTGTCTGAAATTCACTCTGAGCTTAAGGGAGATGAGACAGGATCAGAAATCACCTATGGGAGAGGGGCAGTGGCACTGGTCCCCACTTTTGTGAGGGGAGGGCGGCATGGCCCGCCCACTTTTTGCAGGTCCTATAATGGGATATGGCTCAATAGATTAGCCTTTTAATGGTAGATACCTGATGGTCTCACAACAGCCATTCCACCCTGTAAAAACTGCCTCTACAAAGAGACACATATCTGGAAAACATGTACATGTGCTTTGCAACATCCCCAGGTACCATGTTGTCTCTGAGTTGTGTTATCAATTTTTGTTCCAGACAGGATATCCAGTGTTAAAGATAAAACGGATGCCTCCTTAGGAGGCTGGTGGTTAAGGCAGGTAGCTGCCAGTGCGAGGACTGTAGAGATGACTGAGCTGCATCCCTTCCTGGGATGTGAATTATGTTAAAACATTGACACGAGGGAGCAGTCTTGCCCAATCATGTGTACATGTACATGTGAAAGGGAGGGACTGAAATATTAAGTTGAAGGTTTATGTTTGGCTGCTCACAAGAGCCACATATGGGTTCAAGATTCAATGCAAGTCAACTTCCTCAATACTGATATGGTTTGCTCATGTCAAAGTACATGTAAGCTGTGCGTGCAACATTTCAATACATGTACTCCTGGTAGATTTCCGTTCAAATATGCAATAAAACTGTAATGCGCAGTTGTCCCCTTTCCCAATATTGGAAATGAAAGAAGAAAGGCACCTTAGTTCCACCACCCTGCCATTTCAAATATATTCCATACATGGAGGGTGCATCATTGCACTCAGATCCTGGAGACTCTGTAAACGAAAATGGAAGGGTTGGCTTTTAATCATGTAACTAGACACACTGCACATAATGTCGTCATCCTTTGGCTGGTCGGTGGGCAGGGGCTCCTCTCATGTTTTCTGCAGAGACTTATGCACGTTATCAGAGCTTTTGAAATTCAAACCTTGCCAGAATACATGTTTATATACCCCAGTGTACTGTACCTGTCCTACCTCAGCAAGCCGGTCATAGCCATAGTCAAGGTTATCCTCAAATAAGATTTTCTCTTCCTATGTTGATGCAGTATGGCCCCATTTCCTTCAACGTTTCAACATTCCCTTTTCTTATTGATCTTTTTCCGCGTACTTCTGACCATTTGCAACCCAATCCTGACTCACATAGTAATGCAGTGTCTAAAGTATCAAATTTTGTACCCTATCTTGGCTCTTGTGTCCTTGCAGAAGCTGGTGGACAGGCTGTATGGCATACACAAGATCCACGGCAACTATGGCCGAGTCTTCAGCGAGTGGAGCGGCATCGAGCAGGAGATGGGGGATGGACTGCAGAGTGCTGGCCACTTCATGGATGCGTAAGAATGTTATCCCAATGAATGAGATCTAAGGCCATCTGCGAAATGAGCTTCCAGAGCTATTCAGACTCAGATCCAGACTGACTTTGATTAGCCTATTTCAAATCAGTGTTCATAAACGCAAATCAGTGAAAGGGACCCATCATGTTGGCATTGTTTGTTGTGATTACAAAACTTTTCTGATAATTGAAACAAGTAGTCTTCACAAGCGCCCTGGGCACTGTAGCTCAAAGCCTTTATGGAAGTATTAAAGCAGTTACAGTTTCTAAGGGGGGCTTTGAAGAATATACTGAGTAAACCCATAGTATAAGGTAGGGACTAAAAAATATCACAGTGCACACGATAGACCAGACTGGGACTCAAACATCGGCCACAAAGGTGAAAGGAGAGAACCACTAAGAACCTCTAATCCAACCTGAATCTCAGTGTTTACTGCTTTTTATCATTACCCGAGTGCTCAAAAGCACGTTTACCATGTAAACTGTAATAAAAGCTGCTACATGTACATGTAGTAAACTATAAAGTAGTGGAACAGTTTTATTCCCATTTACAGTCAGAAATTGAGGGGACAAAATTTACTTTCCATTTTTGATGCCAAAACAGACAAGAGTTGGTACGTGTGGATGGGTTTGGGTGTGTTTCACTCTTTGTTATAGACTACTCGGTTATTTATAGTTTTAACAGGTTTGCGTGGATTCAGAAAAGGGCAAAATTTTCAGTCAGCAGGAAAACTCTACACCACTCTTGAAGCAATATCTTAAAAGTGTATTTGTTCCCTCTATGACATTTTCATTTTCCTTCTTCCTTTTGGCTTCATAAATGGCCTGACTAAGCTATTGAACAAGTGACCGCAATGTTTTGTCACATACCCCTTTTTAAACGATAATTTGCATTGCAATACTTGGTGACAGGATTCCCTTCTGTTCAAGATCCAGTGTCCTAAGCTTTTGGAATTCACATGTCCAGTCCTCTGTTAACCAGCAAAGTCACTGTTAGATTGTGTGAAAGTGAAGTCGCACACTACATGTACCAACGCTCCTGTCTATTCCACCAGTGGCAGTGCTTGAAGAGTACATGTATTCCCAGTAGCTAGGAATTGAGGTCATTGCTCTCATATTGTGCTGCTTTCATTCCTCAGGTACAAGGACTACATCGATGACTACATGAATGAAGAGGAGCAGATAGCTGATCAGCTCAAGGAGTACATCTACTTTGCTGATGCACTCAAGTGAGTGGAATGCTACAGCTGCTCACACTGTGAATTTCTGCTCGGTTAAAATGCAGTTTCTCGGTTAAAACTGGTGTGTGCCGTCTGATCACTCCATTTAACCGTGTTCATTTTCTGTTAAACCTGGGGTAGCAAAAAAAAAAAAAACAGTGTTAAAAATGGGGCTCTTTTTGGAAGCTGGTAAGGAGCTCTGCTCATTAACTCTGCGGTCAGTTTTGTAGTTTTGCAGCTCAGATAGCAAGGCTGGCTATTCGGTTAAAACAGGGACCTTTTGGGGAATCACACTCTGCAGTCAGTTTTACGGAGTATAATCCCCAAGGCCAGATGAGTTCCTTTGTGCGTGGTGATCATACCGCATTAATATGCTGCCCTGCCCTAATCCCTAACGGTATACTAAATAGCTTTTAATTGCCACTGATTGATACAAGTGAGTTCTTTGCACCTGGACTCAGCACTTCCTAGGCCTATCCTTCACCTGAATGTATTAGTTTTCAGGCGTCATGCAGCGCACATGTATTTCAGGATAGAGACATTTTATTTAACGCATGGCAAATCCCGCTGAACAATCGAGCCCTTCACGAACGGGCGGATCCGCAAGTTTGTGTATATATCACAAACTTCCATGTATCCTGAAAATTTTTGCTACAAGCTCTTATGTCAGCCTTGCCACCAAACCACAGAACTGAACCTGAACCCTGAAGTTACAATGTACATGTACATGTAAGTATGGCTTTTCAGCCGGCTTATTACAATACTAAATTCTCACTACATTTGTGCTTATGTATGTAATTCGCGGATTATGTATACTGCGTATTCGGTATGGTTTGGATTACCAGGTTCTTGCCAATTTATTGGGGCTTATGGGCCGGCAGTACAATACTGCCTTGGGTAGTTTTAATCAGTAAAAGGTTCTGCGCGCTTGACGAATGGTTAACATTCGACTGTGGGTGCCACCATCATGAATTTTAGTGCTAGCGCAGTTGATTTTGTGCATGCAGAAAACAGTCACTTCCGATTAAGTGTCATTAAGGACTAATGAACGGTAACTATACCAATAAAACTTCAGTTGTTTATTATAACTAAACTACTCCAGACACACGTATCATTTTTATTCAAACAATTCATTGCTTTTTTTGTCAAAAACCAGTGATTTATCATGTAAACGGGTGCGGAAATACCTCCACATTCATTACATTGAAGCCAAATTGAACTTGTGGAACGTAAGGAAGATGCTTGACATTTCCCCCCCAGACCGCTCTTTAACTAGGTAATAAGTGGATTTACCCAATGGGACTCTGCAGGTTGTAGCACGCCATCTCTCCACCGTTAAATCACGGTTGAAATGGGTGACTGTTCATTTGTACTGTCGATGGACCAGGAGAGGATTAGGGCTTGAATAACAAAGTGTGGTGGGTTCAGTTGAAACACGGTTAAAATGGGGTGAACATTTTGGCTTGATCTATGCGGTTAAAACGGGGTTTAAATCAGGGTGAAATACATTTTAATCGAGAAACAACATTTAACTCTATTTTAACCAATCCAAATTTCATAGTGTCATTGTGCGGTACATTCTGTGGATGTTTGATTGTGAGCAGGAGGGGTTACCGTGGGAGTGGGATTTGCTTAGAGTAGTTCTCTTGTAGTGGCTATGGGATAGTAAACTTGGGTTTGTCGTCTTGATGGAGCAATTTGTTGTGCAGTGTGGACTCTGCACACTAGTTCTATCTTCATTGGTTGCAAAGAGATATTAGATACGTGTTTCATTACTGTGGCCACGTCTCAGTTTGCGCCTTTGCAAAAAAGTATGGGTTTGTGGACATTTTGAGGAATACCAGTTTTTTGTCACACATTGTGCTTATCAACCAGTACACGTGGCAGAGCTGAGCTTTTTGTGCTGTCACATTGTGCTGCCTAATCGTTCTGCTCAGCACTGACCTCTTTAAGATCCTCAGTTTTACTCATGACCTCCTACTTTCACAGGGACCACTTGTAGACCACATGTCCTCCATTTTCCCCTAGTCTGTCCAAAAATTGTGACCATGGTTTGCTGGCCATAAACTTTTCAGGGTGTCTTGATGGCATTTAAATTCACAACTGCGTACACATTTAGATGTCTTAACCACAGCATTGTTTTACTTATAATCCAGCATAAAAATGAAATAGTCTAATTCAGACTTCACTTGGAAAAAAATAAGAAATTTACAGCGGAGTGTTCAGAAAAAAGGGAAAAATATGTTACAGCCAGGAGGGATGTATTTTAGTTTTCAGCCAGTTACTTAGTCAAACCACTAAGGTTGTCTGGGAAGGGCCACTGTTCACTTCTTGCCGGTATGGATTTATTGTTAGTTTGATTTTTTACACTTTGCTTCAAATTCCTTGTGCATTTATGTCTGTTGTATTCCACTCCTCAGATCTGTCTGCAGGAAGCAAGAGGTCCTGCAGTACGAAATGGAGAAGGCAAGTGACTTGCTCACTGCCAAGAAACTACAGAGAGATCAAGTTCTGGTATGTTTTGAGCTGGTTGGTCAGTTCTTTCCTGCATGCATCATGTGATGCAGATAATTGGTATTCATAGGCATTACAGGGGCGATTTGTAAATGTCCCTGGTTGTAACGTTGTTGGTGCTATTTTTTAATATTCAGAGTTTCGAAGGTAATGTGAGAGCAACCATCTCTTGAGAATTGTTCTCCCAGTTCAGAGAAGTGCATTTTACTAAACCAGCAAACTTTTTTCCATTTGCTAGGTGTAGTGTCATATTCTTTGTGTGTGATTTCTTTGCAAGTGGTTCTCACTTGGTATTCCAACTCTTGGAAATAGCCTTCTAGGCTAATCCAGGGCTGTAGTGGAATCCAGTTACAAGTCCTTTCACAAGACCTGTCATGAGTAAAATTGAACACTAACAGACTGATGCTTTTTGGCCAAACCTTATGTTGCAGCTTGGTTTAAGACTAAATGACTTGTGATGGACTTATAGGGACTTGTGGTGGATTTGACTGCAACAGTGGATTAGCCTACTCACAATCAGATGTATTGTGTACTTGGTAAGCGTGAACTAAATTGCTTTTTTTTTTCAAAAAGTCAGATCTAATAAAAGTCAGATCTAATAACATGAGATCAGGGAATGGAGGGACTTCTGTCTTTCCAACAATATCATTGTGGATTTTCTGTTGCTCGGTATTTTAAAATTTTTATAACATGGTTGTTGCTGCATTCAGGGTAATGCACCCAGCAAATCATTTTCCTTCCGAGGGATGAGATCAAAGATATTTGGGCCGGAGAGCCAAGAATCGAAGGACGCTCAGATCAAGGTGCTGGAAGAGCAGATAGAGGAGTGCGAGCAGCACCTCAAGCAAGCAACACAAGAAACAGAGTAAGTTTTAGTCAGAGATGCTCTTTCACTGAGTTCTTACTGCCAAAAGATACCAGGCAAAAACTACTACCGTCCACATGTAATTTCATTAGAAAAGTTGTGACAATTCGTCATCCCTGAAACCTCAGTCCTTCGGAATATCAACAGCTACAAAATGAATTAGTTTAGTAATATCATTTATAAAGCCCAATGATATGTTTTGAAATACACTTGATTAAAGACATTTATTCATTAATTTCATATTCAGCTAAACAAGTTGCTTCTCAAGGTAATTTTTATGCACTAGTTCTTCTCCTCGTTTTTCTGTGAGCAGAAGGTTCATTGAAAGTGCTTCAGCGGAGGTGGAGAGGTTCAAGAAACAAAGGACAACTGACTTGAAGGAAATTTTCATCAACTATGCCATTTTGCAAATCAAAATATCAAAGAGGGTAAGTCTTTCCCACACAAGGATATCACGGTTGACTTGAAATACAGTGAGAGGGAAGTTGCCATGTCCACTTTGAGTAAGTGGCCTACACGAGAATCTTGCATCGTGTAAACCAGTAGGAACCCTCAATACTTCAGGATGGCAACTTGCAACCAATCAAATATCATGCTGAGTTTGCTCTTTCTAATGCACATTTAAAGTTACTGAGTTACAGACTGAGAGAAAAGGACCTTCTAACTTTAATACTCTGCTGGTTTTGGTCCCAAAATGTCATTAGTTGTTCAAGAAGGGTCTTTCATCTACATTTTATCTGCCTGGGGCAGGTTGTTAGATGATCTCTTGTTGAAGAGAAATGTATTTTAGTTTACTGTAGAGTTGGCCAAACTTGTTTAAGTTTAAAAAAAGGAATAATTATTATCAATTAAAAAGTATTTCTTGGAACAGCACAAAGGCTTCTCTCAAAGGCCCTCCTCCAAAACAAAAACAAGGGAAGGACATTATAAAGTTTTTGATCTATTAGTTTAGGGGTAAGAGTGGTACCACAAAATGTTGAATGGTAACATTGTGAAAATATTTTGGTGCTTACATATGGTACGTTCATAATCATTTTTTCCATTAAAGTGTCATATCAAATGTTGTTTGTTTGCTCCAAAACATTTTGTAACAAGTCAGAGAGCGACCACAGATGTTACCAGGGACTCTTCATTTACACTGACTGACCCCCTTCCACTTCTGAAACACTTCAAAATGTCACAAAGCTATCGCTAAACTTATGAAAGATCCCTGTTGGTTTTCTGGAGCAGGGATTTAACCACTTCATGCCGGGGCATTTTTCAATGTTGATGATGCTGGGCCGGCATGACTCATTTTTTCTGTTTTCAAAATCCTTCAAAAATTCATCATTTCATTTAACGGTCGTTTATAGCCACACAAAGTAATCTTTAGGCACTACTCTAAGTTGACAGGTGACCTTCATTGACGCCCGAGTATTTCAGTCAGGCCAGCAGCCTTGTAAACAGAGACCAGATTGTGCGGTGTTGTATAACTGTCTTTTGTTCACGAACCTAGTGCACTGCTGACCTCTTTTCAAGAGGGGCCAGATTAGAGTGCAGCAGTGCTGTGTGGCTCATTGCTGCAGTGGTGGAGCGCTTTTGTCCCCGGTGGTAATCCGCTTGCTCTCAATGCCCCAAACCCTGGTATACGGTTTCAAAATAAGGCTGGATTATCTCCACTTTTGAGAGCGAAAAATGTCTGTAATGCCCAGCAGCCTGGTCTTTTGTTTGGCGTACGGTCTTTTGTTACAGGGCCCTGTTTCCTTTGTCCGAGTTCGGAGACCCCGGCCACCCATATAAACCATATGTCTGCGATCCCCGAGTCCCCAGCAGGAAGTGGTTAATTGTTACAGTTCTCAGGCTCTAATTTTGTCTAAAAACTGGAAATTGGTTTCATACAAGACATGGCAGATAAGTCAGAAATATGTATGGATTTATGACAGTAATATTTCTCTGTTTAGACACTTTTTTATCGTGATTTTTCACAGGGAATTGCAGTGTGGACCAACATGAAAGACTGTTTCCAGAAGATGTGATTCCAAGCAAGTACTGCCAGAAATGCCTCTAAAGTTACTCCAGTTGCCATGTTTCCTGCACTCAAGATATGTGGTTAATAGCTGGTCCATAGCTTCCTTAAAAGCTGGGGTCCGATTTCAGCAAATTCAGATGCTTCTCAAAATCTTGTCATGAACAGTGTACATGTACATCACAGGTGCATTTGGCCGTAACTGCACGTTTATGCTAAGCAGAACTCTAGTCTAGGCTGAGCGGATTGGCTGCTTAGTAGCTGTGCATAAAAGCAAGTTCGATATTCAGACAGCAGATGCTAAAAGTGAAGCGTATTGTAGGTCATTAGAGGTCAGCCCTATCAGGGTGACATCAGTTCTCAAATGATCCTAATTGTCCTTTCAAAATACCCAACTGCCTCATCGGCCTTCCATCCACATGCTCTACTCTGGAGAAATGTGTACCAGCTTTGTGCGTACAGTGTTATGCGTTACCCACCCTATGAGTATTAGTAGTTACATTGCCCGTAAATGCTATCAGTGTACAGAGTCGATGAAATCGACTTGTGTTGCCTATTTGTAGAGTTGGTATAGCTGATTAAATCAGCCGGAAGTGCTTTCCAGAGAGTATAAAAGATGTATACACTGTTGTTGCACTGTCCTTTCAGACCAGTGCCTGACTTTTTTCAAATTGTTGTCAGTAATTATGTCAGATTACCTGCCTTTTAAAAGTGGTGGAGGAAATATGGACACTTTCAGCTTCAAAGACGCACGGAGCACGCAAAGTACATGCAACATGTCAGTGTCTTCTCACGATAAGAAGTCGGTTGGTTGTTAAAGAGAATCAGAGTTATCGCCCATGTTGAAAGTTTTTCAAGCATGTCTTTGCAGTCATTGTGTAAATCCCAGTGTTGAAATAACAATTTCTTATCTGCTGATTACACCAAAACTACAAAACAAAACTTTTTGCACCATTTAAAATGTTCTCAATTATGCATGTCTGCTGGAGAAATACTTCACACCACTTAACATTAATGACAAAGCGGTCTCTTAATTTATCTAAAAAGAATTCCAGTTAGTTGTTTATTTGGTACTTGGCTTGAAACTGATTTACATAATACCCTGAACAAAATGTGACATTATTTCTTTCTCTTTTGGTTTGAGGGCAAGGCATGTCTGATGGAATTTTTTCATTTTTATTGGTCAGTTTATTTGGGCCAAATGCAGTCTGCTGTATGGTTTATTTTTATTTGATAATGAAACTTAAAAAATTCCTCACATTTTGGAGGTTCTATTGAAATTTAGTTAAAAAATGCTTTATCATTCTTTTGTAATGACTTCTTGAGGTACTAAATTTAAATTATTTGAAAGGAATGTCAATGCCAATATTTATGATTCTTTTATCAGTTGTACATGGACTTTGAGTAAAAGGGGGAAACCAGAAAACAATTTCAAACTCTGCAGGGGTACAAAAAAGTAGTGTAGCTGATCATTCTCCACATACACATTTACTGCCTCTAGTTGGATAATCTTTTGTTTTTCTTTTTTACATTTCATACATATTTATAAGTAAACATGCCCTTTCCAGTGGTCAGTATTTAAACATTTCATGGACGTGAAACTGATGTAACTGACTCGAGGAATGCCACAACCTGCGCTGGCATACAGATTGGTACTCTATCCACAGATTGATACTCAACCCAGGCAATACTGTATTCAACTAGTGATCACACATTTTTTTAGCCTGAAGCTAGACTCGTCAGGCATATGTGTGAATGTTTCTGTTACCCTGCTATAGAAGTGCTCATCTTCCAGTGACTGGCCGCTGTTTCAAAAGATGTTCTTCTAAAACCTTGGCCTTGACAGCTTCTTTAGGGATCAGTTTTCCAGTTGTATGAGGTGCGAAATGCAATAAGTTTAACCTTTTTATTTCTGGAATGGTATACAACTTAAATGAATTCCTTGACTTGGGCAATCTCTTGCTGCCTCTCATCTGGAGGTTGTATGGTCAGCTAAGATGTTCATTATGACTGTTGATCTTTCTGCTTTATATTTGTTTCACCTCAGAATTGTGTGGGTTTTGTTTTGGCCAATGTACAGTGTATTATCCCTTTGGCAGTCTTTACCGATGCCAGTAAACTTAATGATGGTGGGCCAAGTGTTCAGTGGCGACATGAAACACACTGTCAGAGTTCACATGTGGCTGCTCATCCGATTTATTACATTTCAAGATGGCCACATCTACCACATTGTACTCTGGTCACCTGAATGGATGGTTTTAGACATGATTGTGCAATATTGTTTGTCATGATCTTGCACAGATGTCTGCAATTTTTTTTTGTTTTGGTAATAGGTTTTTTTAGATGAAATCCAAATGATATGTAACAGCTTTATATCTGTTGGCCCATGCAACTCATTTAAAGTACTTTTTTTTTTTCAATTTTTTGACATCAGTCAAACATTTGATGAACAGTTCATAATCAATATGTATTTCAATCATATGTTGTTCAAAGCCACCTTTTGTGGGTTAATTGTAATTGCTATCAGAATGTGAGCACAAACAATTGATCAATAAAATCATGAAATCAGTGCTTATTTAGGAGTTGTCTGATTTATTCTTTGTAAGAAAGTTGTCACGCTATGAAATAGAAAAAGAATTAACTGAAAATAAATCTTTAAATTATCACCAAAAAACTTGTCTCTATCCCTGGAGAGCTGGTGTGCGACTTTTTCATTGTGTTAGTTGATTTCTTAATGTGTTGGTAAGTTTATGCTTTTACAAAGAGAAAGACACTACCATTGGTGGATTGGGGAGCCAAGTTCAGCCAACACCAGTTTTTGTAAATAAAATGAGCTAAAATCAATTTGGGGAATTTTATTTCTGTTTACCCCTCCTCCCCCCCCCGATCTTGAATATAGATCTAAAATGACCTTATTCTTTCTTCCTGGTTACACTATTCAGGTTATCATTCATGACTTGGAAGTGATTTTCATTTTGCAAAAGAACAGCAAATTCATTAGCCAATGGGTTTTGCTTGCTATTTAAATTTTTTGTCACAAGGCATATTTAACTTATAAACAAAGATCTAGGGATCTTTGTTGCTGGCACTGCTTTTTAGTTGATTGGTTTTGGATTTAAAAAAATGAATGTGGCTGTTCGGGTAGTTGTTCTAAAACTGAGGATTTCCCACTTGATTGCAGCAAATGATTTTCAGCAAGTTAATGTAATTGATCCATTTTTATGTACTTGCCTTTTGCAAATTGCTGAAGAATATGTCATTTTAAGATGCGAGTTTCATTTGTATATTGTCTACTCCCTAAATGAGAGTGCTCCTTTAATGGTAACGTCATATTTTAAAACTTCAACGTACAACTGGAAAAGATTGGGGACCCATTAAAAAGTTTTTGGTATCAGACATTCTGTTACCAGAGGGAGAAAATGTAGAAAAATGCAAGTGCCGAATTACAAAGGTCAAAGGTTAATCTCCGTTGAGTTGGTCCAGTCTGGTTACAGCCACGCGGCCCGGCTGGCATTGCACTGCCATATAGAACCGGGATACCAGGCTACGTCATTGTACCAAAGCAAAAAGGGCAGTGCGCTCATGTTCTTTGTTGTCGTTTTAATTCTGGGGCCATTTTCAGAAAGATTTTTTGTATTTAAATCGGATGAAGTAAGTATAGGCCTATTTTCACCTGAGACTGAATAGAGTAAACTTGTTTCTCAGCATGCTCAGGGAAAGATCTGGCTTCACTTGAACCACCGTTGTTGGGAAGAAAACTGGTCGCAAATTGCAGAAAAGAAGCACGCCCTCATTCGTGTCATTGGCAATTTATATGATTTGTCAAAAAGCTAGAGTTGAGTTGTAGGAGTATGTCTTCCCAAATGAGACGTGCATTTTCAGGAGGACATGGAAACGTTGGAACACCACCTCCGTGTAAGTTTGAATATTCATCTTGAGGCAAGGTCGAGTAAGGACCGTATTTAAACACAATGCTTTCGAGTCAACTACTAGTCTGCTAGTACTAGGCCTAGTACTAGTAGTACTACTAGTAAGCCTAAATGTACATGTTGGAAGACTTGGACTTGGTGGGATGACTCGTACCACGCCAACTCTTACCTTGGATGACTTGTACCTTGCTAGCCCCATTAATGTGGCCTACAGTACACTGCACTCCCCCACAGTCACATGCCCGTATACCAAATTTTTGTTGACCTTTTCAAGAGCTTTGAAATGAAAGAATTTTCACGATTAGAGGTCAGGAGGTGCTTGACAAAGGTACAATTATGTTAAGTTGATGGTACAAGTTGTCCAAGGTATGAGTTGACCTGTTCCCACCATAGTTTGACTAACTCTGGTCGAACGCACACTAGTCACTGCTAGTCGATGATGCCTGGTTGGACTATCTACATGTACCATGCCTACCAGTTGCTTGTAAGTCAACTATTCTGGGTCACATCATTGGTTAACATAAATTGGTTTCAATAGCACAGTGCAGAGAGGACCAGTGATAAGAAAAATGCCAGAATAACAGTAAGTCACTATAATCAAACGACCATTTTCACTTTTATTTTTGTTATATTGCCATTCTTGCGACCACCTTTTTTCTCCTTTGGCCTAATGACCCGACAGTGGTTGACTAGGGTCATTCACACTTCAACTTCACCGTACATGTGCTAGGTACATCACCAATAAACCACTAGTTAATTAGTGGTCGTTGATCCAACTTGCCCTATGTCATCATGGTTATGTTGGTAAGCTACACCCATCATGTCCATGGATGATTCAGGTATGATCTAATTTTGCACAATGGTCTGATGGTGGAAAGGCACTGTGGAAAGGAAAATGGAGCAAACATTGCCCCATTTTGCTTCCCACAGTGCCTTTCTAACATTGTGCAAAATCATCCTTTAAAGTATGCTGGTGCAACACAGACCAACTTAAAAACTCATTCTATTGTAAATCAATTATGGAACCACCTTGATGAGAACCTTGTCCAAGCAGACTCAGTTGGAAGGTTTAACCTCTCCTTGGTCACAGGCCCCTTTCTCCAGAGTAACATCCCACATAATTACCTTGTCTCTCCACTGCACTAATGCCAGAATTGGTTTTGCAATGTACAGAACCAGATACCCATGTAGTATTAGCGGAAAGCCTATCACTCCTCATTTTGTAACAGTCTAATTTTGCCAGCACCCGAACGCCTACATTAGAGTTGGCGCGTACTACTAACACAACTAACATCTGTGACCGTATACATGTATAGTTGCCTAGTCTGAGTACTTTGAGAACTTAGAGTTGCAACTCCATCATACTCTGTGTGACTTCAAGCCAATATAGTTTACATGAAGTCATAACGCTGTGGGTTTTACAATTGAATTTGAGAAGTGAGTGATCCACAGGTGGGGCAAAGCTTTTCAATCAAATTTTCCCCAACAGCAAACTTGAGTCGTCCGTTGGGTGGAAGCGAGAGATTGGTGATTAAAAATCTCATTTTTTCAAAATTTCTTGGTCTCATGCTCTGAAATCCTTGTCCCACCTCTTTTAAGAGCTTAAAGGTTACTCAAAATTACTGTCACAGGAAAATTTGATTGAATAGCTTTGTTCCACCTGTGGACCATTCACCTCTCAAGTTCGATTTTAAAAATCCAGTGTTACGACTCCATGTAAACTACATTGGCTCAAAGTCACCCAGAGTGAGACAGAGTAGCAACCTTGAGTTCTTGGCCTCTACAAATCGCCTCTTCTAACATTTGGACATGGTCAGTGATGGTAGAGTCTGAGAACCCTTCATAGGCCTTCATAACCGTTGACTGATGCCACTATGTCCAGGCAAAATAGCTTGTACTTCAAATCAAACCCTTGGAGTTAACCTCCAAAATGGTCCTTAAACTGTCTAATTCACCCACAATAGAATTCAGTGGGAATTGGAAATTCCAGTGATGATAGTTTTCTTAAATTTGGGAAGAAATTTTCACTTCAAATTCAAATCCTCCTGTCGCTGAGCTCCAAATCAAAGTTGTCATTTCTTCTTGTGCTTTTCAACCCATATATATGCAAAAGTGGGGAGAATATCAAAACCTCACAACAAACTGGCCGAATGGACCATTTCTGATAAGAACAAAATGTCTTTTGTGAGCTTTTATTTGGTCTTTTGTTGGGGGGTAGCAAAGAAAAGTTTCCCAGAATTTCTCTTTTTAATGGTGGATTGGTATACAATATTGTACATTTGTTTCTCCATCTTCCTCAGCCCATGGCCGCTCACATTCCTCTTCATCATCCCAGCCAGTAGTTGCAAACTACCCATCATTCAATGCAGGCAAGATTGGGAGCCCTGCCAAATCGGTAAGTCTTTGAAGAGTCTCCAAATATCACAAGCCAAGATTTTGGATTTGGGCTAGTGGGAAGTGGATTAGATAGGGTCAAACAAGTGGACTGAAGTGGAGCTGTCATCGTTACTTTTTCAGTCGGGACATGAGGCACGCATCCCCAAGCCACCCAAGCCCCCAGATAAGCCCCTCATGCCTTACATGCGCTACAGCCGCAGCGTCTGGGACAAGGTCAAGCAGGAGAATGGGGACCTCAAGCTGTGGGAGATTGGCAAGATCATCGGCCAGATGTGGAGGGAGCTGCCAGATGAACAGAAGCAGGTGTTCATGGATGACTATGAGAATGAAAAGGTCATTATCATCATCAGATACTTGTACATGTATGTACATGTTGTTATTAGTTCAGTCATTTTGTCAGAAAACCAAGGATTCCGTAAAAGTACAGCTCTCTGGTAAGTCTAATAAAACTTGTTCAGGGAAGACAGTGAAGAAATGTTCCATTTCAGAGGTGGAAGGACAACACTATGTAAATTTTTCAAAGAAAACCTATGGAATCAGGTATGAACTGAAAACCCATTCTTCATAATGTTAGCTTCGGTTGGTTTTGAACCCAAGTCAAGTACAACTCCATAAACCTGACTCTCAAGCTACACATTGAGTGGGCAGACAGATCCTTCCACTAGTTGACCGGTAGTGATCCAAATTTTTTACCTTTAATAGGACATGTCCACAATTATATATGATGATTAGATATTAACAGTAATGATGAAAACATGGCCATTTTGAAGCTAACGTTTGCTGGCACATCATGCGCACTGTGCAGGCATGCCTACCAAGTTGGCTTTATTGATGCCTAGTGTCCAGGTTTTTACTTGTGTATCCTTCTTGTTCCCAGCTGGAATACACCAACAACATGAAGATTTATCACAACTCACCAGCTTATCAAGCCTGGGTAGTGGCTAAAGGAAAAGGTACTATTGAAATCGCCACCCTTCCTGTTAAAATCATAATTTGATTTATACTGTTTTACTTTGCTTAGAATCAATCCTCTTGATTGAAATACCGAGAAGCTTTTTCACAGTTATTGTTTGGCAAAGTGTAAGCACATCTTGAAGATTGTTTTGTGTGAAATGATCAGTTATTAAACATTCGTGCAAAATGGGTTGCTTTAACATTCAGTCATAACAATCTTGCCTAGAGCTGACTCTGGAACCATATTACCTGTTGAAGTTAACAATGTAAGTTCATGAAGCAAACAAAAAAATTGCAAAATACTTGAAAATTTGAAGAGGCTTCACCAAAAGCTCCTTTCCTTTGTGCAAAAGCAGTCCAACAGCAGCAAGAGCAGGAGTCCAAGGAGCCGCGACCCAAGCCAGAGCCCAGGATGAGCATCCAGCCGGCTGAAGACGAAGAGGGTGAGGCCCTCTGCCCATTCCCACATGATTACCTTGTGGATAGTCTAAGCCATATCTGAATTAACTGGCTGAGGCTAGGAATTACAAATGGGCTTAGGGGAAGTGGCCACATCTGCCGCTCTGTGGCTTCCTGGGTCAACACTGAGTTTTCAGCCACAGTTCTTAAGCCCTAACTTACTCATGGTTCCATACAGCAGTCTCTGTGCTGAAAACAGCCCCATAGTAGCTTCAGTTCAGGTTCAAGGATGAATCCAGAACCAAATTTTTTTTGGGGGGGGAGGGCAGACGTGGTGTTTTGGGGGGGGGCTAAAAACTTGGAATTTTTATTGCCTTACTTAGGGCTTTTTACATGCTTATGGAAGGAAGGCTAATGCAAAATACCATTTTTTTCTTTTGGGCTCCTTTTGGAGGGCATGGCCTGCTGACTTCCTTTGGTCTGCCCTTCTGCAGTTTAGCATCTCCTTTATTGTGGAGTTGGCATGGAGTACCAAAGTTTGTGTGGTCTTGCTCATTTAAGATTTTAGTGTAAACATTTGAAAGAGCTGACATTCAGTCAAATGTAAAGAGGGAGGGAGTTTGACTACCTCCTTTTTGCCTCACATCGGGAGGTAGGCAAGCTGACCTACACCTCGGGACCAGTAGTTCTCATTACTTCCCCTCAAACCATGCTGTATTTTTATAGTACCACAGCATAGAAGAGTGACATTGCTCAATAGAATGTACTCCAGTTGTCTAAGAATCAGTAGTTTTATTGCTGATTTCGATGACTTAAGTAGTGCAACAAAGCCCTATACATCTGTGTACCTTTTGCATCATGTAGTGTCCGGGGGATCAGGGTTGAGTGAGGTTTTAACCACTTCATGCTGGAGCATTTTTCAATGTTGATAATGCTGGGCCGGCATAATTATCATTTTTTCCGTTTTCAAAATTCTTCAAAAATTCATTATTTCATTTAACGGATGTTTATAGCCGCACGAAGTAATCTTTAGGCACTACTCTAAGTTGACAGGTATCCTTCATTGATGCCCGAGTATTTCAGCCAGGATGCAGCCTTGTAAAAAGAGCCCAGATTGTGTGGTGTTAAGTAACTTTCTTTTGTTCATGAACCTGGCTCAGTGCACTGCTGACTTCTTTTCAATAGGGGCCAGATTAGGGTGCAGCGGTGCTGTGTGGCTCATTGCTGCGGTGGTGGAGCGCTTTTGTCCCCGGTGGGAATCCGCTCGCTCTCAATGCCCCAAACCCTGGTATACGGTTTCAAAACAAGGCTGGATTATCAGTACTTTTGAGAGTGAAAATTGTCGGTAATTCCCAGCAGCCTGGTCTTTTGTTCGGAGTACGGTCTTTTGTTACAAGGCCCTGTTTCCTTTGTCCGAGTTCGGAAATCCCGGCCACACATGTCTCCGATTCCGGAGTCCCCAGCAGGAAGTGGTTAACTTTGTTGTGTTTTTTTTCTCTTCCAAGACCAAGACGATGGGTTCTCAGTCAAACACATTGCGGCTGCCCGCTACCAGCGCAACCATCGCTTTGTAAACGATATCTTCAGTGATGCAGCCGTACCTGACCCTCGCTCAGTGGTGACTGAGGCCCGCATGCAGGTCTTGAAGAGACAGGTCCAGTCCCTGATGTTGCATCAGGTGTGTCTCCCTTTCTTTTCCTGCATTTTGTCATATCTGAATTGCAGCATGGAGCAATCCTGTCAGTGTAGAAGCATTGTAGCAGTATGTTAGTGGTTAGTGCATAAGTGTTAGAATTCAGAGGGAGTAAAAATATGGGCAATGCATTACACCACCCAACAGTTGCCACGGAGATGCTGTGACTACGTCACCTCTTGTATCATTGTATCATTAGACTTATTTCATGTCCAGAGGAGGCATACTTTTAACACTCATTCTTACATCTGGAGTTTACACCATTTTTGTCTTCCTTGATTCTTGCCTGTACCCTCAAGAAAATTCACTTCTGGCTGAAAGTATCAGAAAGTAGACCATGTGAAAACAAAGATAGTTTGTATGTTTGTTAGGAAGAAAACCATATACATAGGTTCAGTTTTCTACAGTAGACCAGTTTTATATTTCAAAAAGAAAGGTTATTTGGGAACAAAACACAGGTGCGTGTTTCCATAAGGCCATGCTGAGAGGGCAGACCTGGCACACGAGCACCCAAATAACCTCAGATGCACTTCAGTCTCGGCATGTGTTGTTGGAAACTGAATCGGCTCATTATGTATGCGTGTATGGATGCTAATGTTCAAGTTTAGTTGAATGCAACTGTTTTTTTTAAAGTTTGTTGTACCGAGTTTTATTGTCCTGGTTTTGGCAGAAAAAGCTAGAGAACGAGTTGCAACAGATAGAGGAGAAACACGACTACAAGAAGAGAAAATTCCATGAAACCAGTGAACAGTTTCACTCAGCCATGAAAAAGGTTGGTCCTTTATATTTCTTATACAGATCTTGACAAAACCTGCTGTACATCTTTATAACTGTATCTGCATTATTTTTGTGGCAAATTATGTCCATCTGACCAGAACAGTGTGAACGTTTTTAAAATGCTCCCTAAACCTGTATTTAAACTTTGAATGATAATTGGTGATGATGTATGTAAACAAGTATCCCAGTCTTCGATAATATCTTGAGTAGGAATTGTGCTCAATTTTTTTTTTCAGTATTTCCGTAAAGATCTTCAGTTTCTTTGAATTGATTCCATTAGAATTCAGTTTAAAGATTTTAACAGCATTCAGATGAACATTTACCTCAGCATGACTATTTTTAACCTTAAAATTCTTTTAAACTTCCAACTTTCGGTGACAAGTTCGGTAAAGTTTTATAAATACCATATGCATTATTTGGCACTTATCACTCCTGCATTGGTTATCCTGTTCTGCAGCTTTGTGAGCAAAAGGTGGAGATAAAGTGGGAGGAGCTTCCTCCCCCCGACCTGCCACTCCCTCCTCCTCCACAAACTCCAATGGGCAGCATACTCAGCCAGGCCCTGCAGCGGCCCAGTATAGCCCCGTCCTCCCTCCTGCCCACATACCCACCACCACTGCAGCAGGTACCCACACAGGTGCAACCCACTGCGATGCCTCCCATGGAGGTGCAGCCGGGGTCACAGATGGGGCCACAGGCAGGGTCACAGGCAGGGTCACAGACAGGATTGCAGACGGCGTCGCAAATGGCCGGACCGCAGATCAGCCCCAGCCTTCAGCCCAGTGAAGTGCAGACGGCACTTACTGGCCTTCCGAATGGGACACAAGAGCAGAAACCAGAAGATACTCAGAAGGAAGAGACCATGGAAGTTGATGCACCCGTTGGGGATTCCAAGGAAAAACCCTCCTCCCCGCCAATTACTGAAAGCAAGGAACTGCCATCCACCACTGGTGTAGGGGAAAAAGAAGGTTAGATGCTCAAACTGACCGCACTGGTTTTGCAAATTATTTGTTTTGATAAAGTACACAAAATACCACTTTAAACATAATTTCCTGTTCTTCACTTGTAATCAGATCTTGACAAGAGCAGCCCAAACCTTGATGGCCCTACTCAGTCCAACGATGACAAGGAGAAGCCACTGCTCCCAGAACAGAGCGAGACCAGTAAGCCTATGGGGGAGGATGTCCCACTGTCTCCCCTGGAGGGGAAGGGGAATGACAGTGAGGCAGTCACTTCTAAGGAGGTGAGCGCCGCTCTGGGACCCACAGAAGGAGTGTCTCAAGAGGAGTCAGAGAAGAAGCCTGAGGATGCTGGAAGTGCAGGAGATGTCAACAACAAAGACACGGGGAACTCGGGGGGAGAGGATTCACAGAGTGTTGGGGAGAAAGACAGTGGAAAAGCAGAAGAGAAGAAAGAGGGAGAACAGGAAGACAAGAATTGAGATCAGCATGCAAAACACTCGTTTTAGCTCAAAGTCTAGATCATGTATGCTCAGCAATGCCATAACAGTTTTTGCTGTTGCTTGGTTAAACACCACAAAAACCTGCACCCTGGAATAATAGCTTCAGTTATTGGGCTGTGGTTAACTAAAGCTGATTGTGGCATGTTATTATCTGTGTGAAGCTTCTGTTCACTTCAACATGCTAGAAACCTGTTTGAAACATATTATGGTTGAAATAATGCACAGTGGAATTAGTAAACTTTTATGGGGCCAAAGCCTCCAAGAAAATATGAAAGCCCATTATTGTCCTCAGATGCCCCCTTAAAGGAATCCAATAAGTACACTTCCACAATACTGGAACAAATGCCCATTTGTGCAAGGTAGAATGGCCTGTTTTCTTCAAGAATAACAGTCTAAGCCCTTTCTTCTTTTCAGTTTGTGTATCTCATGAGATATCACAGCTTCTGTGATTTTTAAATTATTCAGTTTAGCTTTTTGCTGAGGGGGAGTGTCTTGCAGTTTAAGTAGGCTTTTTTAGCAGTTGCCAAAAAACAGCTATAGGTGATTGTGTTTCTATTGTTACATTTACATGTAGGGGTAGTATATTTTGTTATATTGACAGTTTGGATTATATGCATTTTGAGCACTGTGTCATTGGGTCGTAAAGGCTGCAAAGATTTTTCCCTTGTCCTGAAGAAGAAAATTTACTGCCGTACTTGATTTTGGGGAATTTCCTCAGGTCTTGTTCAGGTTGTTGACAATTCAGACTTTTTTCTTCGGATAAAGAAAGTGAGTGGGAGTGCCTAAAAAATTTCACCTGCTGTAAGTCCCTCAGAAATGCAGTGCTTCTAGCATCAGCATTTGTTTTATAATTTAAAAAAGCATTTCCAGATCTTAACTACTGTGTAACTTTCTCTTTGTCACGTCACCTTTGTGCAGAAAGTAATTACATGTACATGTATACCTTGATCATGAAAGCTTTGAAGCAGAGACAAATCTGCTCAAAAGACAACTGGTTTAATCTTAATGCGAATTAACTGCATAGAATTTTGCATCTGAGACTTGTTGGAAATAAACGTACTTGAGGCATTGTCAGTCATGTTCAAGTTTAATGTGTTTGGAAAGAGTCTGTGTTGGGGTGGATGAGAAAATGAGCAACTTATTTTGCAGAAAGTGGAGTTCAAAATCTCAGAGCTGGCCAGTGGAAATCTGCCATCACTTCCCAGTTCTCTTTTTTCTTTTCTTTTATTTTCAGTCTATTTTGTTAAGGGTGTTTCAGGGACCTGTGGGGTTTTGAGCTGGAACAAATACCCACATAAGGAAATATTTGGGGTCAACCTCAAAAGTCCTCAGGATTTCAAATTTTTGCCGTAGTTCTCTGGATTTCTCGAGCTGCATTTTGAGTTTACAATTTGCATAAAAAACTTCAGCTACAGTGCAGGTGCTCGAATTATAGCGACTGTGCCCTCATTTGACAAGTTGGAGTTTTATAAATGCTACAAAAAATGGAACATATAGTACAGTAGAAAAGAAGGGGTATTTTGCACAAGTAATGTCACAAAGTGAACGTCAAACTCGGATGACAACTATGAAAAATTAGGTCGCTCGCTCTAGCCTTTTTAAATTTGGGTACAGGTCTGAATAAAGTTTTAAAGGATTCTATCTTGGGCATTAACCAGCAACATGCAATTAATTGTTCAGAAATTTCTTTATTGCTGTTCCCCTTGTGGCAGCTGTACAGGCATTACTGTTCCACGGTTTTTACGGTGAAACTTTTTTGCCGTAATTGAGGAGATTCGTCGGCAGCCGTGCACCCCTTTAAAGCCATGACTTTTTTCTAATTGTCAAACGGGATTTCTTTCAACCCCGCTGGACTAAGAACAGCATATTTTGACCAATCAGCTCCGTCGATTCACTAGCTGTGCGGGAAACCAGACCATGCAGTGGCAAAAATGGTGGTGTGTGGAGTGAAACTTCGTCCAACTTGTAGCTGAAAATTTCACAAAATATGATCTTTACAGGAAATGAGCCCGTTCACACTTGGCACCAACGTACTGTGTGATGTGTGAAGTCATTATCAGAGTAGGTATCATGTGGAATATTCTGTGCTGTTTTGCAAAATATTTGAAGGAATGTGAGTGGCTTTTTTTGATTGTGGAGTGACATTCTTGCCTGAAGTTTGATACTCAATGATAGGGTGTGCTCAGCATGTAAATGTATTGTAACTCACGCGCGATGCATAGGCGTGCACTGTGTCGAGCACAGCAAGGCACAAGAGTACGCATTGTGTTGTGCCTTCTGCCAGACACTGGGCGCCAAAATGCGGGAAGCCTTGGCAAGCTAGAGACATGTGCGACTGAGGTAGTGAGTACTCTGGGAAGCATTTCTTGTTATGATGATGGTATTATTGGCATGATTTGGCCTAGGTTGGTGGAGAATAATTTGAATTTTGCACAATTGCAGTGTTTTGCGTTGTGTGTTGACTTCAGACAGTGTTTAGGCCCTACATACATGTATGTACTTCCTGAACAGTAGGGCATAGACCCGTAAACAGGCCTGACGTACAGGCCTACTCCTTCGTCATGGGCTCTGTCCCGATTGATAGGGATTTCTTTGAAAAAAGTTTATCCGGGATAGGCCTATCCGGGGGCACGATCAGACATCCGCTGGTTTTTTTATGAGCTGAAATTGCACCCGTATGTTCACTACTTACGGGGTAAACTATCCGCTAGGTTGCTAACTAATTGCAGAAAACTCGCCTTTCCCTCGTTAGGAGGAAAAATGTTGCCTTAACTGAAGGCAACTTTTCAAGGCTTCAGTTCGCATTTTCCCCACTCCTGACAAATTTTGGCTCCTCTTGCATATTACACAGACTCCTTTTTATGGTTAAGTAGGCCTAGTTGTTGCTTTAGCAGAGAGCTTGTCTGTAAACCATGGACCTAGACAGAGTGTTGTCTTGGTAAAATACCAACAAAAAGCAAAATCAGACTTGTGGAAGGCTAGGCCTCCACACCAATTTATATCGTCAAATAGGTGTAGGCCTAGGGCCACCTACTTCTTGAACAGTAAGGCACTACTCCATAGGCCTTACTGTACTCCATCTTTTTGATGGTTCTGCATGCTATGGCATTTTGACAGCTACCTAGATAAAACATCCATTTACGCTTGCTTTAGGCCTTTTTACTAGGAACCATCCTGAATCTTCCAAAATCCTCCAATTTTCAACATGAAAAAATCGCATTCAGCCCAAATCCTCCAAAATTTCTTGAAAATGTCATTTGGAGGTGTGCCTAACTGTCCAATTCCTTCAAAATCCTCTGGCAATTCCTGTCATGTTGAGGCAGTGCGAATGGCACTGTTGAGCTGTGCAGTTAATTCAAATGAATTATAGGGCTGAATTTGTGCTTGACAAAGCACAAACAACATAAGGTCTAATCCATGACCTTCACGTATGGCATCAGCCATGCACTTTTACCATACACCCTGAATCTTCCAAATTCCTCCACTTTGCGGCTAAAGGATTTGGGAGGGTTAGGGTTAAAGACCCTACAATAATAGCTAACCTGGAACTCCTTGGTTTGAGTGTATTTTGTTGTATTTTACCTATATTATTGGCAAAAAATGAGGTTTTTTTCTACCATCCTCACCTTTCATCCCTCGATGATTCGCACATATCTGCATTCTCTGTGGCCGTACTTCATGTGACAAAAACAGGCAGGGCGTATTCCCGTAACGAACATTTATGTTTCTGCCAGTCCCAATAATTCCAACTACTCTCTTTAAGATTATGTATGGAGAAGTCTGGAAAATTTGTGGTCAGGGAACCACACTAATCACATACATGTATCGCTTCAACCATTTTGCAGTAAATACCCGAAGTACATGGAAATCAAACACTTTATTATTCTCACAACTTCACAACAATATCTTCTCAAAATATTATCACTTCCTGAACCACATACATTTTAAACATGCGTAAAACAGCTAGCTTGAAAATGCAGCGTGTATCGTGTCCCCGATATTGCCTAGGGCCCCCTCCCCTTCCAAAATGGTCGGGCCTACGTGATTAGTGCGGTTCACTGACCACAGATGTCCCAGGCGTCTATGCATAATCTTAATGAGAGTAATTGGAATTATTGGGACTGGTATCTAAAGTAACATAAAACGTTCATGACGCGAATATGCTGCACCTGTTTGTGTCACATGACGTACGGCCGAAGAGAATGCAGATGAGGTTTGATTTTGCTTTTTGCTTATATTTTACCATTTTTGCTGATATTTTTGCAACACTTCGTCTAGTTCCATGGTTTACATTAATTGTCCTCGGTGTGAAGTCTCTGAGTTCCGGCAGACTTCCACTTTTAATTGAGTGGGCCTATGCCCATGGGCCAGATTTCCTTATATTCTCCGTTCCACAAGTGATTTTTTCACACACGAAAACAATTGGAACACCGTAATGCATGCGGTATGAATCTACTGTAAGCCGAGGCGTATGTGTACGTATGTGCATACAGCGAAGGTCTGCGGGCATTTTTCGGCATGGTTTGAAGCGCTTCTGTGTACTTCTGTTAATAAAACAATATCCTAGGAACCATCCAGTAATGGCGCTGTGATTAGCTGCAAATAAAGTATTAATACATGTATTCATAGGCCTATGTGTCAAGTGAGCTTGTTGCAGCCCTTCCTGCGCAAGTACTGCAGTTCCTAACCATCTCCACTAAAGTCTTGGGAACACACATCTGGTCAGCCAGTCCATTCAATTTTGAAAGCTGCTTGCGTAATTTATGTGTGTACAGTGAACAGCGCTGTGGTTTTCCCTCACCGAATCAAGCTGTTTATGTCTGGTGCCGCAAGAGAGACGAACAGTGGGCGTTAATGGTTAGAAATTCTCGTACCGCCTGAATACAAGCAAATGCCAAAAGTGCTACAGTATTGAGGACAGTGGTGAACAAAAGAAATTTTTTTTATTCCCCCGCCCCCCAAAAAATTCCCCAAGACCAAACTCCTGCAAGGAAACTAATAAAAATTGTGTTCTGTAACCAAACACCCGGCCCAAAAACTGCCCACCCTCCGTCTAAAAATCGTTACCCGCTCCTCACAGTAACATGAAAATTTCACCCCTTCCGATTTTGACATTACTATAAATTCTCAATTTAAGAAAATCATGGCTAAAACGGTGGTTTTCAGTCCAAAAATGTTTAAGAAAATGATAACCACAAGTTCTAAAGAAAACAGTGTACGCAACGCTAATAATTTTTCACCAAACCCACACGCCTTTCCAAAGTAAAATCCAATATTCACCCTCTGCTGTCCACACCACCAATAGCTGGTTTCCTCACATTTTTATGTGCAACAAGCACAGCTCTGGTGTTGGTTATCAACTAAAATGTTAATGTACTTAAGTTACGTGCATGCATGTAGATCTCATCATGGCGTGTGGGGCCTGGGACGCGTTGCTCCGAATCGATATGACTGGTGGAAATTCTGCTTCCTCAGTTCTTACATTTCGTATCTATTGTTTATTACAAGTCTTTATTCGTTAAACTGTATCTCACTTTCATAAACACTTTTTAAAATTCACGTAACAAAACGATACCATGTGCCATTAAACAAAAAGTTATGCATACTTGTACACATGCACGCTTTACGTATACAGTCAATTGGTGATACATAAGTTGAGCAGGACAGCAGCTTTCGCATAAGATGGGGTCCAGATAATACAAGCTAATTTAGAAAGTCCCAAGGCTTTCATATTAACGAGAGTTGACTGTACATGTAAAATGCTGTTGTAAGTCATGGATTTCCATTGGCTATGATGACGGCAAGGAAAATTCGTGGAATTGTACTTCAGACATTTTAGTATGGCTGCTAGGCAACAGTGTAAGAAGAACCACCTTCCCTAAGAATATTGTACCATCAGGAACTCTTTGGGAAAAAACGGGCAGTGTAGTTAACTCCTGAAAGCAAAGATTTTATTTTAACTCTCCATTGCTCTACGGTGTTCATGAGTTCTCAGATGATGTAATGCTGTTCGGCAGCAGACTATAACCCATGTCTTTAATTATCCAACTTCCAACACCTGCACTGCGCTGAATGATTTCAGGTCTGTATTTGTCAGGGTTGTGAAATTTCTGATTTTAGTGGATTTTCTCCTTTTTTTTTACTGAATATGCCAACTTTTATTTTCTGCTTTTTCCACGGGCACAGATACAAATCTTTGGAAATGGCTGAGCAGAGATAAGGCAATGCAATCCCAAAAATCCAAAAGCCTGGACATGCCATGCGCATTCTTTGTAACAAATTG
>NW_019091471.1:803904-828644 GCF_001949145.1 Acanthaster planci | reverse complement strand
AGTTCACTAGTGTTGTGCTGTGTAAGGCAGACCCTACTAGATGCTGAAGACAAGCGATGGCAGGTGGCATTTGCATTAGACTGGTTCTCACCAGCAACTGTAGGAAAGAGTGGATCAAGAAGGCAGCTGAGGTATGGTCACCTTAAAAAGCTGGTCTGTACTTGCTGCGGAAGTGAGCGTGAAAGCGAAGTTGTAATGTCAAATATTCATGCTGTGAATCAACCAAAGTTGAACACGTTGGGGACACTGGTCATTGCAAACGTTTCATGATGTCAAATTTGCTTCACATTTGTATACACCTGAAGAATACACCAACCTTAAGTAATGCTTTGTTGCTGCCATGAAGGATTTTGTTTACCCACTGATGCGACGTGAAGGTGTAGTTACATTCCTTGAATGTGCTTTGTGCAGTCGAATGTAAATATGCCTCATTTTGTTGGATATTTGTGACATTTTATAGGCGATTCAGAGCGCTGGGCTTCCTACTGAGAAGTGTGACGAAAATGCTGTAATGAAGCTGACAAAACGAGATGGCAACATGTATGTGTGTGACCCGTTTGAAGGAGAAGCATTCAACCATCTAGTGGAGTTGGGTTGCAGGTGGGCTATCAAAGTTTGCTTCCTGTGTGAAAGCTTGTGTAGCTGTTGTATTGAAGGAACTGGTTGGATTCACTGTCATTAAAAGGGTTGTTTCACACTCTAACACAATTGAAGCTCACATGCTTATGGTGAGTGTTAGATGCAAGATAATATGGCTCTTTTTTGTTTATCCCATTGCATGCTGGCTTCTTGTGAGGGGCCTGTGGGAAATGACCTTTAAACTGGTATTTATGTTGCAGAGTGGAAGTCCCAGATGTTTCAAACTATTTCTCATGTCCATTATAGTCCTGATACCAAGCACATGTACTTTGTGTCTTGTGCTTATCTGAGTTCACCCCCCCTGTGCTGTTATCAGAATTGCAGGCCCTCTGTGTGTGTTGTCCTGTCTCCAGAAGGAAATAGCGGTGCCAAAGGTGAACCACCCAATCTATAGTATCAGCATGCTCCATGTCACTGTTAGCTGCTCCAGCATAGAGAAAACTGAGCGGGTATGTCATGGCAAAGATTTTCAGTCTTAACTGACTAGTCAGTAAATAGCAACCTTCCTCATCTTTGCAAATCCCAACGCCATACAGTAAATTGTGCACATAAACAGACTCTGTTCATTTGTGGTATGCCTGTTACTTACTTGGGTACTTAGGTTTCTTTGACTTTATCTCAAAGGGCACTGGTCCCTGCTGTGGTCTTTAGTGTTATCACATTGGCCGTGATGATTGTGTGCTTGGTGTCGTCTAGAAATCTAGATGGGGGTTCTCTAATATTGGTGCCTCTTCAGGGAGAAAGTAGCCTTTGACCCTTTGCTGGAAATCTTAGGTGTTTGGGCCTTACTATACCACCATGTAGCCCTTGACAATCAGGCCCCTGTCTGATACAAGTCACCCCTCGGGGTTGAGCTTATTTTAAAGGTTACTCTTACCAACTGTTATGGCCTCTTTTTCTCCCCTTTTCTGTTCGAGCAGGATAAGATACATAGATTGGTGCAGTGGATGGGTGGAACAGTATCGAAGAATTTCACAGACACTGTGTCACACCTTATTGCTGGAGAGGTGGGCTCTAAGAAATACCATGTAAGTTATGCGCGTGTGATCTCTCCGTCTTGCACTTCTTGCTAAAGCTGAGTTGAGAACATGGGAAAAAAGTCAGTGCATCTTTTAATAGCTGTCACGCATCTCATGAATTTTCACGCATTGGAGGCTGTGGCACTTTAAAAAGATATTTTGGTGATATGTGGCAAATGAAGGTGGTATGTATTAGCCTTATTTGTCATGGAAATTCAAATACAGAAATCCCACAAATATAAGGAGAATGAATAGTTATTATTTTGGGTAAACTCATGGAATAGCCACTGGTGCAGTGATGTTTGCCGGAAGAATTTTGCACCGCATTGTGGAACAGGATGGCGAAGTTAAAGGTGTTTTTTTTCTTTCATTATGGAATAAGACAAAAGGATGTGTGGATTATTTAGTTTGATATGGATTTTTTTGCAGGTTGCTGCTAGTCTTAACACGCCAGTCATGCTGCCAGAATGGGTTTACACCTGCTGGGAGAGGGGAAAAGACAGGTGCACCTGTATCATTTTTAGATCAGAGATGACCATTAAATTGCTTAACGTCTTCCCACACCAAAATCTTGTTTGTGTTGGTGTGTATGGAACTTTCAAGCCAGAATATTAGTCTTAGTTTTGCAGTTGTTTGCAAGTGCGGGTTCAAAGAGCACACCGTAGTGGTTTTGCTTCTGTTAACTAGATTCATTGCTTGGGGGGGGGGAGAGAGATGGGTGAAAAGGCTAAGGGTTAAAAACTTACCAGAGTATTGGTTGAAGTAGTGAGCTGGAAAAGCACCGAATACTAAATGTTTACAGACAACCAAAGTTTGTAAGTGTTCTTCATGGTCCTTTTAAAGTAAGTGCTCAGGTTGTGGAATCGAAGGAGTTCAATCAAAATGGGGTAAATAATGACTCGCCTAATTCTAAGGTTGTGTAACAGGCTAAGAACTGCTTTTAATCTACCTCGTACACAAACACCATATTCATGATCTCTGTGGTTTGCTTGTTCCAGTTACCTGTGTGCTACCGATAAGAACTTTAGGATTAAGTTCGGCTGTCCAGTGTTCAGGGGGTGTGTGATCTGTGTTACCGGCCTAGAGAGTGACGAGAGGAGGGATATACGCATATTGACTGATGAAAATGGTGAGAATATTAAAGAGACGGTGTGTTGCTGATTACCTCCACTGGTTAATGGCAAATGTAGAACAAAACCACTACTTTTCGGTTTCTCCCTCTGGCAGTTACCTGCAGTTATTGAATTTTCATTGGTTCAGATTTGAAACGGGACTTCGGCACTTGGTCTTTTTGGTTTCATGATAACTGAAATATCACTTGAAAGGACCAAGTGTGTTGAGACTAATACATGTAGTAACAATTTAGTGAGGCAATCTTTTTTTCTGGCCCTCTCCCACTTGATATCCCATTTGCAAAAAGTTGGAAGGGGTAAATCTGGATTTCTGTTGGTCATCTCACTTGTGTTTATAAACTTGGCAATGGTCTTGTTTGTTCCAGGGGGTCAATACAGCGGGGAGATGAAATTTAACGAATGCACTCATCTTATTGTTAACAGTCCTAGAGGTGAGTAGAACTATAGGTCAGAATAGTGTATGTGTGGCCACCATACTGGAACTTTAAGGGGAGGGGGTGAATTTAGATTTGTCTCAGGATTGTAAAACTGTTACCCTTATTCATTTTCATATGTTGCAGGTCCGAAATACGAGTTTGCAAAGAAATGGAAAATCCACTGCATTACTTCAAGGGTATGTGTTTTGTTTGGTGTTGTGATTTGTGTTGTGTTCTATTTTGTTTGATTTGGTTTGGTTTAAGTGCAAAATTATTTGGGGGTCAATTTTGTCCTTATGTGATGTTTTCCCTGCCACTTGTATTCTTTCTTTGACTACAGTGGTTCTTTGACAGTATTGATAAAGGGTATTGCCAAGACGAGAACCTGTATCAAGTTACGCCCGATGCCCACTCTACGTCTACCCCAAATAGGGCAGGATCCAATCCAAGACTCAGTGGTGAGTAAGGCCTTTCATGTACAGGGCATTTTGTTTAGCTAACAGTGTCACACTGCAATTATACCATAATTTCATTTCAGTCACATTTCAGAGTTGGGCAGAACTGTTTGAGGCCTTCTTGTAATTTTGACCAACTTTTAATGTGTAGGGTATTTGGTGATCTGGATAACAGATTTGAAGACCAAATACACTATCTTGTGAATCAGGGCAAGCTTGGACTTGAGCCAGCAGCTGTGAAGAGCTTTGTGCCATTGTGAATCATTGTGCAGAGTGTATTGGTACTTGGTAGCTTTTACTTGTTTTTTACTTGGTTCAAATTCAACTTAGAAGGGGAAGGTCACTGACAAGTGGCATATTCTGGCATGACTGACCTGTTGAGTATTCAGATGGCATTCTACACTTCATGGTACATTGCAGGAGTTGAACTTTTGATCATTGTGCATAGGTTAGAGAGAGTGCAGTGCTGTGTCTAGTCAGTGCGAGTATTGCACTCCCCCCGGCCTTTGCAAAGTGGTCCCAACCTCTTGCTGATGGTGCCCCCGAAAAGGTGTTGCGGAATGCGGAAAGCTTGTGGTCTAAACAGTGGTTGATTGTAGACCAGCTTTTTAAGCAGTTTCAAAGATGGGGGAAAATTGCCGACAGTAGTGGATTACTCTAGCAGAGAGAATCGTACTCGGCTCACCTCTCTCGAACTGTCATACAGATTCAGCCAGAAATGAAAACAGAATAATCATAGATCTATACAGTGAATTCACTTGCAACAATAAAGGTCAACTTTTTCTTGACAGTAGAATTTGGTTTTTGGCAAGCTGCAAAGCAAGTGCAAGCCTATGTAATACCGATTTCCGTCTTCTGTCTGGCTGTCCTCAAATGTTGAAGTTTTTCTTTGCACGTCCATAAGTGTTAAACTGTGCCATTAAGTACTTGTTTGGTTCTTCTTGGAATTCCATCAGTATTTAAATAGTCTCATATGGCATAATACTTACAAACTTATGAATTTAATGAAAAAATTGTAGGAGTTGAATGTTAATGTTGTGAGTTGTATTATGTACTTACCCTGTAGCACATACAATACATATGTACTGAGCACTCCTGTAATGTACATGTATGTATGTGTGTATGTACATGTATGTATGTATGTACATGTATGTATAGACAGTGTTTAGACACATACAAATGTACATGTACAGTATGTGGGAAAAATGAAAGGGATGGGAGGGACTCCAAGTGACAGATTAGGATGTTTGTTGGGGGAGGGGTACTTGTACCTGTAGGAGAAGGATCATGAAGACAAGGTACCTGTATGTAGAAAGTGGATGAAATGCTGGATAAGGTTGGCGTAATGGTTGGGCTGGATTAGTGGGATGATGGGACAGCCAGAATAAGAAGTGAAGCGAATGATGGGGAGGGGTGGAGTAGTAAATGGATATGATGATGGGGAGGGGGGCAGAATAGGAGATGGATAGGATGATGGGAGGGGTGAAATAGGAAATTGATAGGATGAGGGGGCAGAGTAGGATATGGATGGAAAGATAAGGTGAATGTGGGGTTGGAGTCAAAGTAGACATGGTAGATATGGAATGATGGGATATGGCTGATTGGGGGAGAATTGTAGAGGATAGGATGATGGGTTGGATACAAAGTGCAGAACTGTACTTAAGAGAAATTTTAATTATGCACCATCCATTAAACTCACAAATGCACTGCTTATATAATCATCCAGGTCTAGTCTGACTGTACTGGACCCACAGTCTGTAGGCATTCCTCTCTCCTGTAAAGAACTGTAAAGCCTTTGTACCTGCATCTCCCTTAAGCTTGTTGGTGGTCCTTGTTGATTTACTTTTAAACAACGGGCACCTTTCAACACACAGTCTGCACCCAGCACTAATTAGGTTTTTCTCTCCTAAAGTTCAATAAATTTTATTGCTAAGGTCGATAAAATGTCTTGTACATCTGTATTGCAGTCGTATGTCAACCAATCTTTTAAAACTGTTGATGAAGCTTGGTTAGTATTTTCTTGTTTAATTTAGTAACCATTTTGTATAACTTGCAGGGCTCTTTTTCTTCTGTTATTACTGGAAAGAAATCCAAATTCATAACAAGCAGCGAGCCATGGCAGCTTTGCCGTTCTAGTTTATTGCGTACTGAACTGAAAGCCAAATTTCAACACTTTCTGTTTGTTCATAGGGCCATTTAAATTGCACGACACTTTGGCATTAGTTTCATAGAAGTGATGATTTTCAGGGTCTTTTGCTTCTTGTTTTGTAAGGTCTCTCTTGCGAGAGACCATGATACAACACTTAGGTAAAAGATCCTGCTGTGCATTGTTTCACTGTCTGCTTTGCGTAGGTCAGGGCCTGTGCAATGCTTTTGATTCACTGTAGTCTAGTATTGCACTCCCCCCGGCCTTTGGAAGGTAGATATAAGCCCCGTTTAAAATAAATAGAATGAAAATAGTAACCTACGTGTATTATCAAAGGTACATTGTAATTTTAAACTCATGCAAAGTGAACTACTTGGTTGTAGAGCAATTTCTTGCAAAAGTTGGGATTTGTCTCTTTTTGACCTCTGGTAATTTGTAAACAAGAAGACGTTTCGAGTTGACTCTCATCTGCGGTACTTGCATGTCACCAAAGGGAAATTATGTAAAGAAACAATGATTGATTTTACAGAGGGCCTTTGCCAGACTTAAACTTCTGAAAAAAATGAAGCCATTCAGCCTTCAGGTGACTAATAAAAAGGAAGACCAAAATTAAGAGAAATCTCCAAAGTTGAAACCCCATCCCATGAAAAAAATTTTAAAATGTAATGAAACTAAAAAGTTCAATTAGTCTGATTGACAGAAAAAGTGAATTCACCCAACCCCAAGCTCAGAAATGGTAAATCCCAAAGTTGCAAACCTGCAAGGAACTCATTGCCAGAACACTGATTTATTTATATTGGAAAGGATTTTGCGTAAGAGAACAGGCATGCCTGCCAATTAAGCTTGTGCCCATATTTGACGTATTTTCGTTAGACGTAACTGTGCAAACCTAAGTAGTAAGTACAATAAAAAGATCAATGCATGTGTGTTTTTCCATAGTATTTGAAATTTCCAACACCGCCATGTGCCAAAAGAAACCGAGTAACACATTGAACATTTCAAAATGGATGATGAAATATTTTTCACCACAATTTTTGTTGGAAAGATTACTTCCCAAGTTACCAGTTGATCATCCGTCTTGGCATTTTTGCTGTTGTTACGTTGACTTTGTCTTCAGCCACACATTGCAATCATCCTCTTAGTGTATTTATGTCATGTAACTCATGCACCTTTAATTTTTTTTCCGATAACATACAGGTTTATTATTAAAAATTAACACTTTATTTCATGAATCATACCATAGAGAGCATTCTTAAAAAATTTTGAGCATCATACATTACAGCACATGTACATGGATGTACAGTCGAACCTCGTTAATAAGAGGTCCTTGAGAGTTAGCAAATTACCTTGTTAGGACAGAAACCTTGTATTGTCAGGAATAAAAACAATGAAAAGCAAAGGATTGCAATCCTTTGTTTTCAATATATTGGGACTTAAAAATGTCCTTGTTATAAGCAGAATCTTTGATTAGCAGTGCTCTTATTAACCCTTTCTCGATGGGAAATTCTTTCCGAAAGCCGACTCGAAGAATTCCAGCCTCGCTTGACCACTAAGGCCACCTGCCAAACCGCAAATTCTCGGTTTGTGGCCCAGCGTGCTCTGCACGCTTGAATTACACGGTGAAAAGGCTGATTGTTCGGTGGCATGCGGCTCTACTCAAGCTTCCAAGTTCCCGTTGCCTCTTTTCAAAGTGAAGACTATTGTGAAGCTGGTGATTATGATCTTTTCATTTCTGGGCTACACACAAAGACCAATTACCATATGCACAAGAGCCAGGGTCTGCCTTCTTTCACTGCGTTCACTCGAGCGTGGGCCCAGAATAATAGCTGAAAAGTGTCTCGCCATGAAGGGGTTAACAAGATTCAACTGCATATGCAGTTGATCTGTGCATCATACATGTGATGAACCTGAGACCGGAAGCCATTGCACTGCACTTCGGCATACAGCAAATTTTGGATACCATCAACATTTTCACTAGTTCCACAGATTTCGTAATAACAAGAGTCAACTGTACTTCTAAATGTTCTCAGGGAGCCAGATTTCAGGAAAAAGTGTTTTCTGACACGAATCGGGATGTGAAATCTCCAGTTTGTAGCAGACTTGTTTTTTTGTTCAGTATGCCAAGTTACATTTTCCGCTTTTTTCCTCTGACAGGCCAGAGTTCCTTGTTCCTTGCGCAAGTGCAGATTTTTTCTGATTTTTTGTCTTATTCATCCTCTTCTTCAACTCCAACTGCATGCAGAAACACAGTTGCAGTGCTGCGATAGAATCTACTGTACATGTACATACGTGCATACAGCGACGGTGTGCGGGCGTAAACCTTGTGTGTATGCATATGTATATATTAAAACAGCCCCGTGGGAACTATGCGGTCATTGTGCTGTGATTGGCTGTACATGAAATATAAGTATCATGTATGTGTCCATGGGACTCTTTACAGCTGTTCTACACAGGTAATGGCTAAAAATGTCCACTATAATTTGCAGTAGGGCACATCTCTCTGTAAATTTGCGGCTTGAAATAAGGCTAGTAAATTTTCACTTTTGCCTGTACAGGGCTTTGTGACAACTGGCACATGGGGCAAAGTCCATGTGTCATGCATTATCAAGTGCTTTTGCATGCTTTATGTGCATTGTTTCATATGAGATTTCAAACAATTTTTGGATATATTTATCCGCTTCAGTGCAACAAAAGTGCATACCATATTTTTGGGAATACAAGCTACCTAGTGTTTAATTAATCCACTGCACGCAAAAATCAGCAAATTAAGATTCAAGGTCTGCCTATGTGCCACACCGGCGTATAAGCCGCACGGCAGGGCTGACGATCCAACCACAAAGGTCATTGTGCTGCGTGCCGAAGTGCCAATGTAGCACATACAGTACGTCGATGATTCCACTATACGTGTAGTAAAATAATAAAAGTAAGTAAAATGCAAACAAATGTCACCATAAAAAGTGAATTTAAGTCCTGAAATTTGATACTTTTTGCGGGCTGGATGGTTGTCATGCATGGGCCATGCATCAGCTCCTGACCTTTTTTCCAGTGGTCAGCAAGAGTTATGTGGTCGGGGACGTACAGTAAAATGTTAGTAACTTAAAGTCAGTTCAGTCGAAAAATCGTTTTTATCTCGTAGGTTATTTCTTGCCAAAAGAATACGTTTTTATATAAAAAAAACCTCTTTAGCTGTCCAGAACACTACATCAAGTTACCTTGAGGTTTAGGTTTTTGTGACGCTGATCAAAAAACACTGCAAAATCGCTTCAAAAATGAAAAATCCACCATGAGAACTTGGTTCAAGTCATCACATTGGAACCACTTGTGTTGCATTGCACACACCTCCTCGATCGCAACAAACCCTGTTTTCAAGCTAGTCTGACTGCTGGCACAGATCCATTCATGGAGAGTCCAAGTGCTGACTCTTTTCAATAACCATTTGAACCAGAAAGTGTTGTCATCAGAAAACCCAATTGGAAAAAAAAAAAATTCTGTGGCATGAACACAATCGACATGAACAATTTGCCATACAAAGATGCACCACTGAAGTGGTTGATTTTATTTTTAAAAATTGTAAAATGATGGCCTGCAAAAAACACACCATGAAAATAATAAAGCAGGAAAATAATCACTAAAAAAATGTTACAGCAGAGCAAGTAAAGTAAATTACGTACACATGTAGTGTATGTTTTGTGACTCCATGATTCTGAGAAACCTGTAAATAACTCAAATCTGGACAACGTGAATTTTTATTTATTCTCCAAGCTTCGAGTTTTCAGATGTAAGCGGCAACCAACAAAAACACGGCTCCGCCACCTGCATGTGGTACGATGCGCACGGCCCGGCTGTGGCTTTTGTGACTGAATTTATCCTTCAGAGTTTGCCATATAAGCCACCTGGCATATAAGCCACAGAGACATTTTTCAGTGTGAGAATCAACGTAGCCGCGGCTTATAATCCAAAAATTACAATAATTGTGCAAAGAAGCTCCCTGCCAAGTTGGATACAAACATTGACAATACTGATTCTCAAGTTAAAAATCCATGGAAATGGAAGTGGATGGAATACACCACAGACCCATTAACCCTAACCTTCCCCGATCACACAGAATTGAACAGTAGTAAAGTGTTTACTTCTGTGGGGATAGGTCTGGTAGGCCCAGACAGTTTGCTTTTACAGTGGGTTTGGCACACCTCTGAAAAAATAAATTCAAAGCCTCTGTGCACAAAGTCCCATATGGGTGTTTAACTTAGTGTGAATGGGGAAGGTTAGGTCCATCAACCCTTGGACAGTTAGAGTTAACAGGGTTCATGGGTTTTGACATTATGATTTGAAACAACCTGTTTTGCTGCCTGTAAGGTTTGCAACAGGCAGACAACATGAAGTTTGCGGGTTGGAAAAGGGCCAACTCGCACTATAACCCTCTTTTTTTACAATTTTGGTATACCTGTTACCAGTTCATTTTAGCCTTTAGGAAGTTTTAGCGAAATTGAAAGAATAGAAGTTATTATTGAAATATCGTGGTTGCACCGGAAGGCTATAAAATGAACTATGGAGCAAGGACATTTCAAATTTTCCCAGCAGCCGTGAAGCACACCCTGGACCCACACTGTATAGATAAATGCTTGCAGCTTCAGCTATTTTTTTAATGCTTTACTGACACCCCTGAAGAATAAAGAATCATATTAAGAAAAATCAAGAGAAATCAAATGGCTCTGGGATTGTTGGAATGTTTCCTTGTATGCGTGAAACCGTTGATTATTCTCTTCACCTTAAACAGCAGATACATGTAGTTAGCAAAGTTACCAAGTTGGACATCGTAATTCTTTTATCAGTTTATTTTTGTCTAGAGAAAATGACAGTCTGTATTAATGTTTTATTTAGACTTTCTTGCTGTAATCAGAAGAAATTCAAATTCTAAGTTCTGTAGGAGTAGCTCTTTCCAATAAATGTCTCCAGATTTGGGAACAGGCAAGGAAGCTTTGGCTTAATGCATCGGAATGCTTTGTTTCGCGCTGTTTAGGTGGAATGTCTGTGGGTAATTTCAGTACAATCAGCCATGTCAGCATGACCTCTGCTGTTGACGACACGGCCATGACTGAAGCCAATGTCTCGAGGGCCGAGCAGCGCACCACTATGGGAGAGTTGGACGAGTTGGACTTGAATTTGGCAGATGCGGGCTTGTTCCTGGATGGTTGCAAGGTGTGTTGCTTCAGAACCATGAACAGCTGACTTGTTACCTTTTTAACCTATTGAGGCCTTCCATGTTCATTGAATGTCTATATTGCCTGCATCTTGTGGAATTAAACCATTTGAAATAAAGAGATATAAAGAGTTGCGTGACTGCATTCATACTGTATTTAACCGAGATATGCAGATGAAATAAATATGAAGCATCGTGTAAATTGTGAACGATCCTAACAATGAGTTGCAAGTTGCCAGAGGCACTTACACATTAACATCCCAGAAAAGAATATTACTCCATCTAAATTTGCAGGAACTTGTAACAGTTGTACCCACATAAATGTTCATTTTCATCAAGATGCCCATCCGAGTTACGTGTTTTTTGTTTTTGTTTTTTCAATTTTTGTTCCACAGTATTTAGTTGGCTGATTTGACATTGCAGTTTTAGCCAGTAGTAACTTGCTTTTCATTACAGGTATTTCTTAGTGGTTTCTCGGGGGGCCGTCTCGAGAAACTGCGGAGGATCATCAACTCTGGGGGTGCTACCCGCTTCAACCAGATCAACAAGAGTGTGTCTCATGTTGTTATGGGGGAAAGAGTACAAGAACATGTCACCATGATGACACAGTCAACTCTCAGGTTAGGGGTCAGGGGTAAAAAGTTTTGACCCATAGTATCCAGTATTGACACCCGAGAAATCGTTTTCACTCACTGTTGCAGGTACTTTTGTTTGAAGAAATCTTGAGTGAAATCACAAAACCAAGGAAAAGGTATATAGGTGAAACCAAATGCTATGACTATCGGTAAGCCTTGTGCTGGTCCTTGTGAATTTTTTAACAGTGGTCAGTCCCTTATCACCATTCGCATATGTAAATTTGATCAACTTAAATATGAGAGGACGTCATGATTTTTTTCCTCATAGGACGGGTAATGCAGAATAAGTATGTTCTTTGACGTTTTCCTCAGTAAAGACCTCTCAGAATTTTTTCTCAAATTTTTTTGGGAAAATGAAATGAAATGACAATTTGCATGTAGTTTAGTAAGTTTCAGTCATCAAATCCAACACGGTACAGTTTCTGAATCGTGATGTTTTGAATGCCTTTCATTGGTGCAGACCCCATGTTGTGAGTGCCCAGTGGCTGGTGGACTGCTTCAAGCAGTCCCGCCAACTACCAGAAGAGCCGTACATCTGTCTAGACTTGCCACCGGTCACCTCAGCATCACCAGCTGCACATTCAAAGTATGCTGAAATTGGATGCGTTCAAATGCTTTTTGCCTTTAAAATAACTGTGAGGAAGCTGCCTTAGTTCTTTATCTCATCATCTTCTTTGATGCCCCCCCCACTCACTTCCTGCCAAGAATATGACATTGTTAAGGATGTCAGCTTCATCTATGTAGTGTTTTATTTGGATGTTAATCTTCCGTCATATTCCAACATGTAAATTGCCTTACCTGTTTTCTAGTCAAAGTTCAAACTATGGGAAGCAGTATAAATTGGGCAGCTCATTGTCAAGCAAAGATGAATAATTGAATAATATTCCTCTTCCTGTGACTGCTGTCAGGAGAATAGAGAAGCAGTGTAAGCAGTGGCCTTTCACAAGGATGTTTAAAATTCTGTGATCACCATAGGAGTTGCCACCAGCCAGCCTTCTGCAGCTTGAAAATGAATATCAATGTGCATTTGATAATTGTGATGGAACCCCAGAATGCTGTTGAAGTGGGCAATGTAACAAACCCTGGTTCCCATGTCTTCATCACTTGCTTCAGATCTAATCAGCTGCGGAAGCCTTCCGAGGCGAGAAGCAGCAGAAGCGAGGAGGGCCCCAAGCTGTCGGCCAGCAGGAGAGAGGAGGAAGCTGAGGATGACAATGTCATGCAGCAGTACCTTCCTGACAGATCAGGTCCGTCGGAGCAACTGCCCCTCCTCCGTCAGGGTTTTCTGTGGCTCAGAAGTTCGGTGAAACTTTGTAGAAAGACAAGGATTTTCAAAAAGCATCTGGAAGATTCATCCATCAGGCTCTTCAACCCTTGCTGTCTGGCAGTCCACAAACCAACATGCAAATGTTACATGTACCTTGAAGCAAAGGCAAAGCGTTACGGTCACAAGAACTGTAACCTTTGTATTGAAATGTGTGCAAAAATAGATACAAGCCTCGTTATCTAGCGGATTAAACAGAGTATTAAAAGGCCACGGAGGTAAGAATACGGGCAAATACAATTCATTGCCCCACCAAGAAGTTGACATGCAGAGAACTTTTCGCAGTGCATTATGGGATAACCAGTCGACAAAGTCTCATTCGCTAAAATGCTGTGCGTGGAAAACTTATTTTTTCTGAATTTATGTTTATCTTGGTTGAAAATTCGAAATTCCTGATGTATGGGTGTTAGGTAGTCAAAGTGATGGTTTCGTGTGGTGTAGGGAATGCCTCAAACAATTAAATGTCCCGAAAGTACATACAAAGTGTACTTTATCTCAGCAATATACCGACCGTAAACTTGAAATGTAGCCTGTCTGTGGCAAACTCTTGGTAGCACTTTGTATTGTGAGTTGCCTGTATTGCTATTCATGTATTTAACTGTTTTTGTGCGAAAGATAGATAAAAATCCAGTTACACAGGAGATGAAAGAGTTCTGAAGATGGATGTACTCGCAATCCACGACCCAACTTCCAAAGAACCATTGTAGTAAGGCAAGTAAAATGATGGACTGAACTTTCTGTGTGATGATTTGCAGATCTAAACGATTCTGAGATAGTGTTCAAGATGCTACAGGGAGATGCTGGCCAAGCACCAACCAGACAGAGGACCGCTGGTGGCGAGGATGAAACACAGATGGAAGAAAGTGAGTACATTGCTCACTGTTGACCTCCATTTCCCACAAATTACATTCGTGTACCCTTTGAAATCCCTTGCATAAATGCTGGACATGATACAGAACTGTCCACCAGATTCACCTATCTTTTCATTTTCTGAGAAACACCATAGTCGAACTGAGTTTTTTTTTGTTTTGGGTTGTTTTTTTTTATTTTCTGCTTGTAGATGAAGATGTCACAGTGCTTGAAGAACGGGTGGATGGTATTTTCTCGGGCAAGACCTTTGTCATTTTAGGTTTTCCTCCGGAACAAGAAGAGCAGATTCTCGAAATGACTGTAGGGCAGGGAGGTAAGTCTTTGTGCTGCATGTCTGAGAGTATATTCTAAACAACACACCCTCTCTTCACACGTACATTATGCCTGGCATCTTTAATGGAATAGTCTGTCACTTGACACTTTTCCCCTCTGAAATACAGGTAAGGTCAAGACGGGAGGTGCCCGCTGCGTGGCAGACTTTGCCGTGGTACCCATCAACGGCTGTGAGGTGTCTGTCTCTGTCCAGGAGGTGGTCTCCAACTGCTGGCTGCAGATGTGCCTGGAGGAAGCCCAGCTTCTGGACCCAACCACCAACCCTCTCTTCTCACCGATTGCAATCACGGAAGATGGCAGTCCACTGAGTGACTGCGTTCTGACCGTCAGGTAAGTAGGTTCTACCTCTGTTTTGTCAATAGTTTACACTTAGTCTCGTACTTACATGTAGCCCAAACTCCTTGTGCTAAATCCTGTAAAATCTGTTCGCAGAAAAATAGAAGCGCATTTTTTTGCACTTAAATTTCAAGGAGCATCTTTTGTCATGTGGCACTAATAGAAAAGGCTCCCCTTTGCAGTCCTGCTAGATCCTTTAAAACCTGGTGAATTTGAAAGATTTTGAAGGGCTAAGGTAAATGCCTGAATTTGTATCAAACATCTTACTCGTCTACCACCAAATTAGTTTAGTGTTCGTTCAAAACAATCATTCTGTAAAGTAGCGTCGTATTTGGTTTACAGTATGTCAACTGACAGTATTTGAAAAGGCATGTATGCATATGAATGTTCATTCTTAACATTGTTTTTATTGCTTGTATTCTTTGTGATGGAATAAGGAATAGAATGTGGAATTTTTTAAGGATGATTTGACTGAATGAATTCTTTTATCTTGATCTAGCAGCAAGTAAAAGTCTTTAGTGTATGATATTGTCAGTCTGATTGAATGAATGAATTTGAAATTGTTAGTCTTTAGGCGGAAATACGAAATTGACTCGGCCTTATTCTGCGTCTTACCTGTGTTCTTCCCGATTGGTCGGGCCTTGTCAAGGAGGGCGAGAATATGCATCCTGCATGGGAGCACGCACTGAAGCATGGCAGAGTTTAATGAGCTGAACCGAGGCTGGACCAATTGCAGTAATTGTTATTCAGACAAAGGGAGCTGCGAATAAACATGAGCCGTGGGGACGACTCATGAATACAAACTGCCTGCACGCAGAAAGACGGGCGACTCGAAATCATGATTAAAAGATTTTAGCGACAAAGTATTCAATCTATCTCAACGGTTTACGATTATAAATCGTGGAAAGGCCACTTACACGGATGTGGGCTCCAGTTGATGAATCTTCACATTCTTGCAGGTACACACACGCCTATATGTGCATGGCGTTTAGCTTCGTCATCCATGACAATCAAAAGCCTTTTAAAAATCCCTGGATCGATGCTTTCACATGTATGTGTACATGTAGTTGCTTTTATTAATCTTACATGCACATTAAACATGTTTTCATATGACGGTGAATTTTATTATTCTAAACACATCACAATATATTTGATTAATTATAACCGAGAGATCTTTTTGATGTACGTGCACACGCATGCATTATATGTTTTCACGTGGTCCTGGGGATTTCGTAATAACAAGAGTCGACTTTATTAAGACTTTAAACAAGGGGAAAAATCATCGCTCCGGTTTGTTTCAAATTAGTAGAAGCAGACAATTGAGTTGAAGCATGCTTTCACAAAATCATAATACGCAAAAATAACTTTCCTACTGCACTTTCTGCCTAAAGATTTGAAAGTTGTAAAGCAAAAAAACACAAGGTTCAGCCCAGGCCCCCAAATCATTTTCCCATTGTTCGGACAGGAATTAAGCAGCCGAGGTTTTTAGTTCATTTACCCCATTGACCAGCATCACACACCCACTTCAGTGGACCATTCCTATTTAAATTAACCTTCCTGCCACTGAGGCTGGCCCGCACACCCACGGAATCTCGGATGTATTCATTTCTTTTTATATTTAAATGAAGTTCTCCTGGTAGGGATAGACAGCATTGCTAGGGGCGGTTTTGTTAACTTAGTCCTCGGGATCCCAAGTTTTAGACACGAGGCAGAACATTCAGTCAATTTCGCATTGCCGCCTTACATATCCATTGCCAGCACAGTTTCTGTGTCCTAACACAACTGCTGTTACACAAATGGTTACTTTTTGAGACTCCAAAATAAAGCTGAGCACCTCAAATTATTGCCCATCGTACATGTGTTCTCAAATACTCCAGTTGAATCCAACAGAAACCTCCCTGACAAGTCCTTTCCATTCCCGCTTTGCAGCCAGTTTTCCGGAGTGGAGCGGGACTGCCTGATCCACATAGCCGAACTCCTTGGGGCCAGGTGCCAGGAATACTTCTCCCGCAAGGCCACCAATGACCTGAGGCCCAACACCCACCTCCTGCTGAGGGAGGCCAGCGGGTCTAAGTACAAGGCTGCCAAGAAGTGGAAAGTCCCAGCCATCACCAAAGAGTGAGTTCCAAATTCTCGTGACCATTTGTTTGTTCTGATCTGCCCTTTCTTTATCTGATTCGGAGGGATAGGGGGGCTCACTGAATTTAAGAAAGATACAGAGTCAGTCGTCAAGGTTGCATGAAATGGATGAAAACCTTTGGCAGAATATTATTTGACCACAGCACAAATGGGGTCTATGGTAGGCCTGTATGAATAACCTCTGTGAGTAGTGTGGACTGTGGCATGGAACCCATTGAAATGCAAAACTTTTTCTTTCTTTTTGAAGTTGGCTGTTGGAGTGTGCCAGGAAAAATGAGCGACAGCCAGAGAAGAAATATCTTGTCGATCTGTTGGACCAGCAAGACGAAAGTAAGGCCAATGATCAGACAGCAGTGCAGGGAGGGGAACAAGTTCCTTTAGAACCTGACCTTGGCAAGATAACGAGTGCAGAGGAGCAAAACAATGTTCCTGTTACCAGGGACATGTCAGAAAAGCATCCAGCAGCTCAGAAACCCCAGCTGGAAGAAACAACTGTGCAAGAATACAAGGAGGAAACCAGAAACGTGACCGGGCTGGATGCCAACAGAGTGCAAGAGCAACCGTGCAATTTGAAGGAATCAAAGCCGTTACGTGACAACAACAAAGAGAATCAACAGGGCGTGGCTGCAAAGGACACACCCAAGGACTTGGCTGTTGTCAATAAACACCTGGCAGTCGCCAGCAGCGGCGCTGCTCTTTCCAAGGACACGCCCAGTAAGTTCTTACAACATGGCAGGGTCTTTCATCCAACCTTTGACACCAAGGACGCCCTTGAGTTTTTGGAGTCACCGGCTGGACAGCATCACAAGAAACGCCACACAAGAAAGTCGAGCTTGGTAAGGGAAAAGCAAAGTTGCATTCTCAACGGTGTTCAAACGCTGCATTGAACAGCCTTATACCTGATGCAGTCTACTTTCCCTGCAGCAAGATCTAGGTTAAAATCCCATTAAGTTGAACACGTATTGATTCTGTAAATTGTATAGTATACAAATAAGGAATGTTTATGAGTGCAATGGTAAGAATATTGTCATTCGTTGAAAGATGAAATGTTCCATTCAACTCGCCTGCAGCTCGTTGAATGGAACATTTCATCTTTCAGCTCTTAATATTGAACATTGTATTAGAATCCGATTCTTAATGGAAAAAAATGTTAATGTGAAGACAACATTTCATTCAAGTTGTTGCCTGATCTCTCAAACATTCACAGCCCCTGGACGATTTCTTCCACATGAACATCGCCAAAGCAGTACAGAAGACTGGGGAGCAGGCTGCAGACGAGGAAGCTGACAATACAGTCTTTCATGAACCGGTAAGACAGCTTTTTGACAGGTGTAACTTCAAAGAAAGGTAGCAGTTTTTTACTTTTCTTAGGATGCCTAATGCCTCACTCATTGCATTAGAAATAAACTTACTAAATGTACTTGTTTCATTAATTAGGATGAAATCAGCAGCAAACTAACATTAACCTCTTCGCACCAGGCTGAATTAAAATGGCCATACACAAATACGGGCGTTTTTCATGATTTTCCATTTTCAAATTCTTCAAAAAGGCATGACTTCATTCACTGGACGTTTACACCCGCATGAATGACTGTCTGGCGGCTACTTTAATCTGACAAACAACATCTATTGACGCCTGTTTATTTCAGCGAGGCCTGCTGCCCTGTAAAGAGAGCCCAGAGTGTGTTCTCAAAACTAGAGCAATTCGCTGCTCTATTCTTTTTCAGTGGGGTCGGATTAGCGTGTGGTGCTATTGTGTTGCTCAGTTTTCATGTCAAATTGTTCTTAATCAGGTGAAATCTCAGGGAATTCTAGAAGGTGTTGTCGTCTGCGTCAGCAAGAAGCTCGTTGCCCAGCAGGCTGAGTATAATGCTGTTGCTGTTTCATTAGGGGCCGAGTTCCGCTGGACATTTGATGACACCTGTACACATTTTATCTTCAAGGTACAAAGCTTTTCAGAGTATGTCTTTTTCAACCCAGTCAGCCGAACTAATCATAAATATTTCATTTCCAAAGAGTAGATTTTTACAATTTGATAATGTGTGTGGAGAAAAATTAATGGTCCCCTTCATGCTTAATTTTTTTACAGCTCTCATCTGTTGTACCAAATAAATGACCCACACAGTCTTCATTCTTCGCTCTTAGAATTGGAAATCCATTTTTTTTCTACCATTTAAGACATTGTCATATGTTGCCAGTATTCAGTCCGCCGCAGTCTACTGTAAAAATTGAAGTAAATTAAATGAAGAAATCTGATGGTATTTAAATGGTTACTCATATTCTCTCGAAGTGCTTCGTACATTGTTTCCTTGGTAAATTCAAACTTGTGTGTTCTCTACCTATTTGTTTTCTTTGTAGGGAAGAAACAATGACACTTCAAAAGAATTTCGAGCAGCCAAGGAGAAAGGAATGTCTATTGTCTCACCTTTCTGGCTCCTTGCAGTGAGTTTCCACTTGTATCGTCATTAATCAGCTGAAAACTGTTGAGATTAGTAGTTGTTATCAGAGGTACATGTACCTTAACATTGACCGTACTTGAAAGCTTGTCACTGACTAAAAAACACATTTGACAGCATGCTCGGTCTGAAACTATAATCTTCAGTTTTTGTTACGGTTTCATTTATATATTTAGAAAAAAACCTTTTCGTCTGTGCAAAGAGGAAGAGGCCTTGTAGATTCTGCTCAGAGTTATATGCTGTTGTTCACTATTACCATTATGCCTCAGTAGGGCAAGCAGGCCTGTTTGCCATCAATCCCTTTGACAAAACAAATGCTTGCAATATGACACGATTTCATTCAAATTGCCTCACGAATTGTACATGTAGCAAGAGTAGCATGCTGAAATGATTTATTTCTGACAGTGCGAAGAAGAAGAGAGGCATGTAGATGAAGCAAGCTACCCACACACGTTCAACCCAAAGATGAGTTTGGTAAGAATATCTAGTTGTGTTTATCAACATTAAGGTTGTATAAGTTGTACGTTTTATGCTGTTCAAATTCATCTTATTATTCAGCAGTTAAATTTTGACAATCTAGGTCATTGTGGAGAGAAAAAAATCTTTCTGGCTTGTAAATTATGTCCGTTGCATTGTTTAGTCGGTGCTGTCTACTAGACTGCAGACCCCATCACGGACACCCACCAGGACTACACGGCAGACCCGTAGCATGGCACACACGCCACGCGCCCCTTCTGTACCCACCCCTCAGCCCACTCCACCCCCTCCCCAGGACGAAGCCACCATGGATGGTTTCGGGGACGGCTCCACTGACAGTGAAGACGACGAGCTTCTGAGGATGGTGGAGGCAGCGGAAAGGGGAGTTGAGGAGGGAAGGACTGTGGAGGGTGGGTCTGGGGTCGAGGCAGGGTCAAGGGTCACAGAAGAGGAAGGGTCCCTGGAGCAAAAGGAGACGGTGCAGAAACAGCTGGAGGGAATTATGTCATCCACCATGTGAGTGATTTTCTAGATAGTGCAGAAGATTGTGATTCCATAAACTGGAACCAGTCTGGCAGAATCCAGCATAAGAACTTGCCTGACTTTGATGAAGCTCTGGGTCGTAGAGCCATCTGTACTTAACATGGGATCTTGTCCCAATTTAGGCAGTTAATGAATGATTTTTGGTAAAGCTTGCAAGCTACTGGGATAAACTGTTTCTCTCATAGCGTTGGACGTTTATGTCCAGTTTGGTTTAAGCTACATAATTTTGTAAAGCAAAGATGCAGTGCATAAATACATTGTTATTGTAATGGCTGTTTGTATCTTGGCAAAGAAATTTTACTTTGAAGAGTGCTGTGCGACAGTCAATATTTGTTGTATCATTGTAAAATGTTTGTAGTAAATGTGAGAGAATAAGCGTTGAAAAATATCACTGCAGAAGTTTCATCTGGTGTTTAATTTGCACATAGGAATCTTCTTGACATGTTCCACCTCTGATTTATGTTCTGGTCTAGGAATACTAGAGGTGGCAGGAGGCGTAGCCGCATTCACAAGGTGAGCAGCTCAACAGCCAGCACATTATCCAGTAACATCACAGGGAGGGACAGGCCACTCAGTAGGGGAGGTGGTCGACGCACCCGCTCTAGCCGAGCGATGGTTCACAGTGAGGAAGACAGCCGAGGAGGCACTGGCACAGCACTGTCAGGTGGGGAAGTTGGTTGGGCTGATAGCGAGTGTGTAAAATGTGAGATGTGGTAGAAGAAGAACCTCGCTGTAGTGCTGTGAATCCTTTTACAGTGGTTTTTAGCAATTTGCAGATGACCATGAACTGGCAACTTGCTGTCCAAATTGAATGGAAATCATCCCCCAAATCTGATGCCTAGATGACTCGTAGATATACCAGTCATGCAACAGGGATGTTGGAGTTTTTTATTTTCTACTCACATACAAAATCACATGGTTTTACACTTCACATTAGTTGCAGATTTACTGGTCACGAGACTGGGTTTATAGGTCTTTTTTTTTCTTGCTGAGTGAAGCTTATGAGATGGTGACACGTTGGGTCAGTGGGTTAGCTATGAAAGAGGTGATAATCAGGAGGGAACTGAGAAAGAGCCGTGGCACTTGTGACAAGTGAAATATTTTTGAGTGGTTAGACCTTAGGCGGTGTATGGCACATTCCCCAACACGTGACATAAGAGTGGATGCACTTGCTCAAAGCAGTAAATCATTCTTAAAAAGGGCATTGAAGATCAAAGCAGTGATTTTATCACAGACTGTTCGCTTAATGGTTTGAAAAGACAAGGTTAGTTGTCCCATAAATATGAAGGAAAAATTCTATAGTTTGTTCATTCGTTAATTGCAGGTTTCTGGAAAGTAAAAACCACAAGGCTCTCCACAATGGTAACATCTTTGACTGTTCTTTTTGCCTTTCACACAGTTCGTCCACCAGACCTTCACCATGAAGCTTCACAGAATGTCCAGATCACCTGGGACGATCCCACAGGGCGCAAGGAGCGGGAGAAGATCATGGCCCAGCTCAAGCGGTCCTGCAGTCCTTCCCAGAACAGCGTGGAGGCAGAGGATGGGAATGCAAAGGTGAATGATGAGGTCAGTTTGAAGGAATGCCTCTAGATCTTGGTAGCTGATCAGCTCAGGATTGGAGATAGCTAAGGCTTGGGGTCTCTGGCTTTGGCCTGATTTTCATCTCTCAGGCTTTAGATTTTTATCTCAGTAAATTCATATTGCGCTATAACCTGGAACTAAATTCTTCTGGCTGAAAGCCAGAAGTATGTTCATTTCCATTCAAAGGCAAAAAGAAAATTTGATGAGAGACAAGATTTTGGAAACCCTTCTAGATAAAACAAAACAAAAACAGGAGAGTGGAAAGGCAAAGTTTAATGGTTCCTTCTTCACATTTCTTAGTTTTTCACATTGAGTTCATTTTGTCAGGTCTCAGGGGATACGTCCAGAGTTTCTCTCCAGGAGCGAGGGCACAGCCCGGCTGACCCAGCATTGCATCGAGAGGACCCCAGAGATGCTCTCCCATCCCCTACCCCGCAGGCACCCCCGATTCGCCTGCCTGTGGCCAACCCTCCAGTGGCACCTCAGCCGGTTCAAGTGCATCACAAGGAACCCGAAGTTGAGGTTAGTAGACAGTTTAGACACTTCCTTAGCAATAATTATGCTCTTTACCCTAATAGATTTTAAGGTTTTAGAGTTGCTTGAGGTCGTAAGGTTGTGGCTTTTCTACTTTGTTGTTTACGTGGAGCTTCTCTTCATCTGTAAATCCTGAGCATTTTGTCAGTCATCTAAGGCATCAAAATTTCAAAATTCCAATCGGTTGACTAAAGGACAGGGCCATCCGACTGATAACAGTGACTTGTATGGAGTGAATAATAGAGGGGGTGTTGCTCCACTGAAACCACATAGCCTTGCAAAATAAAGTCATTTATTAGTTAGAATTGGCCACTTGAGAACGCTTTACCTGATAGCCAACCAATAATAAATGTCAGACTGTTCTGTCTGACACCTTCCCGATAAGAATTTTGAAACAGTGCCTAATAATTTTTGGTTTAATTCATTTTGCAAGCTGCAATGCAAAAGTCACTTAGGTAGCTTTATTTGGGAATCTTCGGTTTAATTCAGTTGTTTATGGCATTCTAGACACTATGAAAGTTAGATCGCTAAAATAGGGTGAAATGTCGTTTCTCGGTTAATAAGTATTCCTTCCTGATTTTAACTCCGTTTTAACTGCATAGATCAAGCCAAAATGTTCATCCCATTTTAACCATACTTCAACCGAATCCACCACCCTTTGTTATTGAAGCCTTAAGCCTCTCCTGGTCCATCGGCAGTCCAAACGGACAGTCACCCATTTTAACTGGGTTTTTTAATGTTGGAGAGATGGTGTGGTACAAACCACAGTGTCTTGTTGTGTAAATCCACTTTTTACCTAATAAAGGAGCGGTTTAGGGTGAAATGTCAATCCTCTTCTGTTTTTCTGAATATACATAAGCGCTAATGTAGTGAGAATTTAGTATTGTAGTGCGGGTGAAATACCTACATGTACATGTACCTTGTAACTTTACACGATAAATTCACTGATTTTTGACATATAAAGCAGTGAATTGATCGAATAAAAACTGTACCTGTGTCTGGAGTAGTTGATTTTGAATTCTCACCATCATGTGATGCGGGACCATCTACATGTAAGTTTACTGTACATGTCCATATCACATGTACGTGCACGTGTGCATTGTACTATCCCGAGCTAGCACAGGTATAACTTGTTAATGTTATCCTGTTTCCGTTATCTGTTTTTTCTCAACGTTTCTTACAACAGCATGCATTTCATTTGTTATCAGTGCCATGACATGTCAAAGCTGAACATCAGAACCTAACAGAGTGGGTTGGTTCGGTTTGAAAGTGCCATGTTAGATGATTTGACGTTCGGTTCTGCGGCTCAGTGGTTTGGCTGACGTAAGAGCTTGTAGCAAAAATATTCATGATATGCGGAAGATGGGGCGCATTCATGAGGTTGCTAATTTACATAAGCTTGCATGTTGCATTCCATCCTCGGATCTGCTGGTTGGTGAAGGCTCGATTGTTCGGCAGGGATTTGCGATGCATTAAAGAAAATGTCTGTATCCTGAAATACATGGGATACATGACGCCTGAAAACTGATACATTTAGGTATAGGATAAGCCTATGAAGTGCTGAGTCCAGGTGCTAAGAACTCAATTGTTTCAATCAGTGGTGATTAAAAGCTATTTAGTATACTGTTGTGGAGGGGCAGCCTATTAATGTGGTATGATCGCCACACACAAAGGAACTCATCTGGTGTTGGGGATTATACTCCACAAAACTGACTGCAGAGTCCAGAGTGTGATTCCCCAGAAGGTCCCGGTCTTAACCGATTAGCCGGCCTTGCTATCCGAGCTGAAAAACCACAAACTTGACCGCAGAGTTAATGAGCAGAGCTTGCCAGTTTCCAAAAACCACCCCATTTTAACCGTGTATTTTTGCTACCCCAAGTTTAACCTAAAATGAACACACTAAAATTGAGCTATCAGACAGCATACACCAGTTGAATCGAGAAACTGCATTTTAACAAGCGGATTCATAGTGAGATGTGTGGTTCATTTAAAAAAGTTGAACGATTTTGATGCTCAAAAATAGGCAGGATGTTTTCTTGGTAGTGATTTGTTGGTACTTAGTTTTTGGAATGCAACCTTTTCGAAAACAAATTCAAATAGTTGTCCAAAAATTTTAAGATCCAGTGGATATAACCATAGTGCCATGGTGTACAGCCTTTTTTTTTTAATTCATGTCTAAAAATACACTTCCAGATTATAACTAGTTCTGCTGTATGCCCACAGGTCCAGCCCAAGCCACTGTTGAAATTCCTCTTGTCTGGCATGAGGCAAGAGGAGAAGATCGATTACAGTGCCCTCGTGGAGCAGCTTGGTGGAGTGGTCAATGACGAGATGTACTTTGACCCCAGTTGCACCCACCTAGTAGTTGGTGAGCCCAAATTTATCAGATTTCGGGGAAACCCTTGTTGTTCTGGCATTTGCTTAACCACTTCCTGCCAGGGACTCCGGAATCGGAGCCGTATGGTTTATATGCGTGGCCGAGGTCTCCGAACTCGGACAAA
>NW_019091471.1:739584-797637 GCF_001949145.1 Acanthaster planci | reverse complement strand
TGGCGCACACATTACTAACTCGAGATATTGAACCAACCTCGTTACCTTGCTGGGTAATCACCATATGTGTGTAACTCAGACCCTGGGAAGAATGACTAAAAGCGATAATAATGGCTTCCACGGCCCATGCGACTATTTTGGGTTGGCTGGTTGTTCCACAGTTTTGCAGTTCTCATCAAATTAAGACTTGCTGAAGTTGTGAATCTTCTTCTGATCTGAAAATGCAGGTAGGTTCAGGACTTAATTGGAAGTTACACTGTTCCATGTTTTAAGTTTGAAGTGGATATTCCAAAAGTCGAGTGATGCCGGCCGGTGGGGTACATTTTACGGACATGAGACTAGACCCGTAAGGGCCCGACGAATACTCCTCTAGCTCTGTCGTATGCGGAGGAGTATTCTGTAGACCCTGTTTACGGGTCTAGGGTATGACAGGGTTTGTAAATTTTGGGACCCTTTTCCCATGGAGCTATAAAAAGGATTTGGGGACCCTGTTCCTTTTTTATAGCTCCATGGAATAAGCCTCATCGCAAATAGGCCTAGGCCTACTCGTACTCCGGGCCTACTTGCCTACTGCTGCTGTGACTGCCTTGACTGCACGGGTGATTTTACACGATGGTAGAAAAGCATTGCAGGTAGAGGTGTGCATTTGCTAGTATTTTTAGAACCAGGTACCCGTTTTTTGTTTAGATCGGGTACCTGGAAAAGAGATCACTTAATAATAACAAATGGCATTGCGTGCGACCTGGTGCTATGTGCCCGAAAAACGGTTCTGAATGTCAGAGTTAATCTTTCCTAACTTTTTACCAAACGAAATTGTTACCTTCAGTTTGCAAATTTTTTTGTGTGGGTATATGAAACAGAAAAACAATCCGTCAGAAAAGAGGACAGAGCTGCAAACCACCTACTGTACGTGACCTACATGATATACTCCACCTGCAACCACTCAAAGGAAATGTCTCGAATGCTGCATGACCACGTACATAGGGAATGCACGTGGCATGTACAAATGGTGGGGGCTGGTCGTGTCATGTGCGGACCAAATCAGTGCTATGTATAAAAATACCAGCGTAACTCGAACAATGCCCACACCATTAATATATCCACTTATTTTGAAGTTTGTGATTCAAAAAACTGCCACCAAAATGCTTCAAATGGCATTGAAAGTATCGGAAGTGTATAGTATGTAGGGTTAGGAGTCATCGCAAGTTGCATTATTTTCTCACGATGACCAGAAGGTATATGTACCACGATGAAGCGGTTTAGTTTTATAAATACTTTTTATGATAACTCCATTCCCCTGAGGTTCAAATTGTCGAGATTTTAATGTATAAGCACTTCGAAAAGTGACATTTGATTGGCCGACTGTATTATGACTTGCACCTGTCAACATTTCCCTTTTTTCGAATGAAAAAAATACTTAAATTTGAAATTCTTTTGTACATACAGAAAACATCCTTCCTGGGTTTTTTGTTCAATTCCTCATCCACATTTTCGCTGAATCACTGAGGAAATTCATGTTGCTTTAATTTAAAAATAATTTTGAAACGGCATATTTCTTGGTATAAAAACTAAACTGGTTCTCTGACTCCTTGGGTTTGTAGAGCACATTTAGTGCTTTGGTTATAAAAGGAGGCCGATCAACCCCACAATTTGTGCATGATCACTACTCACCGCACACTGTGTGGAGTCCCAGTACCGCTGGAATATTACCACAGTCCGCTCATAACTTTCATTCATATTGTTTTATTTGACAAAATACTCTTAACTCAAACAGTAAGCTCTACTAATCTCGCACAAAAGTCATTTAGGCCGACAGGGTTTGAAAGTTACAAATACAGTCATGCAAGTGTACATCAACAGGGCTTCCACCTCATAAGACAAAACTCCTTCGGTCTCTTGTTCATATAGTCATTTTCCTAATTCCGGATCGCAAAAATTATTCGGTAAGACTGCAGCTAAAAAAATCCTCAAATTCGAGTTACTCGGAAATATGGTCAGAAGTCAACTTTGTGTTTTGGATATACTTCAGTTTGTTTTTTTTTTCAAAATCTAAGCTTTTATATTTTGAGTCACATGATCGATCGACAAACGTGACAACGACACCTTTCCTAGTTCTGGATCTGTTTAGGATCGAGACAAAAACGTCTTCACGAATGAAAAGTAACCATACAAAAAATCCATTTTCAGCCAGAACCATTGTAAAAAGTTGCTTTTCTAATAAAGAATTTTTTAATTTTGAGAAAATTAGATGAAAAATAAGAATTCCAATGATTTAAAAAGTAGAAATTGCGTAAAGTTTGACTCAAATTTTCAACTTTATAGTAACCTATCAACGGCACCCTCCCGCACCACACAGTAACTGCGCCTGTGTCGTTGAGTTCGCAATGACTTTGCATGGTAACGCCGTGCCATCCAAAAGTAGCGGGAAAAGCTTGCATTTTTAGGTAAATTAACAAAAATGGAAACTCTAAAAAAGTCATTTTGATTAAGCAGACATTACATGTAGATGCAAAGGTTTATATGACTGATAAATCTCAAGAAATAATTGAAATCACACATCGTGAGTGACCTGTTGCCCGTGAATTTTAGTGGTTTTTTCGGTCTTGTGAACTAGGAAAATTCCAGAACTAGGAAAACGACTTGTGGTACAACGGGCGGAGTGGACAACAAAATTAGCCGTCGATCTCTGAATTCAAGTTTCATGTATGACAGCGGGACCGGGTTTTCAGCGGCACAATGGTTTTCCAGGAAGTGTGCCCTTCAGTAAGAAATTTCACAGACCTTTTATGCATTGATGTTTGTTCCTAATTAATTTACTTTTTTTTACAGGTTCCTTCCTACCATTGTGTAAAATCACCCATGCAGTATTTACGATAAGGCTTGTGCTGTTCCTAAATAGGCCTAGGCCTAAAAGGGAAAGGTAGGCCTACATTTTAACTTCTGAATTGGCCTTGTCCTTGGTAGTTGACTGTGACTTCATGCTCAATAACTGTGGGGTCGATGCTATCAAAAAGAGTATACATGTATGTAGGGTTTGAGTTTTGAGGGAAATTTTAAGGGGAAGCTGTTTTAACACATGACACATGCATGGTGAATTCAAATTTGCACGGTTAGTTTATTAGTAAAAAAGTCACATTTTCTCACAACTTGCAATTTGAAATTTCCAAAAAATAGGGTCAGCGCAATAAAGAGTGTTGCCTTTGTTTTTTGGGGGGGGAGGGTTTAACAGTTTTGCAAGATTAAAATGTCAAAAAATTTGGGGGTCCCTAAGTATATAATCCCTACCCCCAGAACTGTGGGGTCCGACGTCCGCTCCTCTCCCTCGAACCCCACAGAAAAAGAGCTTTTTCACCATAGGCCATGTATGACGTTTAACAGGACACGAACAGCGATTCCATTCAAGTTGTGTACCCATAGAAATTATTTCCTCCAAGAGTTTTAGGTAAGACAGCTTACATGTACATACCTTCGTTTTGAGTACCAAGAAAGAAAAGGGTTAAAACCATGTTGTTTTCCAAAGAAAGGTGCAAATATTTGCTGATCAGTGTCTGACACTGAGAGTCATGCGGTTCACATATGTACTTGCGAAGATGAGCCGGGACCAAATGGTTGACTATGGCTGCAATTGATACACAAGACATGGAAATGGCTGCAGCCACTTTCCGCTCGTGTGTGTGCAATTCTTAGCCGCGCTGGTTGAAATGGCAGTTGGATGCGGCGCGCTGGGGGTCACACTGACCAATCACAGGGCTCCTCATTATTTATGCCCAAATTGAAGGAAGACAAGCAACAGCCGTTGGGCGCACAATGCCGCTCAACAGGAAGTGTTCACTGTAGCGACAGCACCCTCACATGCACTGGCCACTCTTGTCACAAGACTTTGCATGCTTAAAAACACTTCAAGCCACACACAAAGTTTCAACCGCATCGGACCTGTACTTTTCGAGGTATAGTGGTTTGAAGAGATCCCCTTTAATGTCACGTGACTTGTCTCCTGATGATGTCATCATCACTAAATATGCTCAATATTTGCCTGAAGCACTACCTCTCCAGGATATAAGCAGGGTTTCAACCCAGCACTAACACCGACAGACTCATTCCGTTCAAAAAACTTAATGGCTTTTACCACTTTTAAACAATAAGCCTACTTCTGGGTTCAACCACACATTAAATATCCTAGCACTTGCTGGAAACCGAATGTTGCGGGAGGCCACGGTTGATGTTATATGGGTTTTTATTCAAAATTTGATAATAAATCACGTGATGATGTCATCATGACGTAAATATTTTAGAATTATCGTTGTTGTATTGTTAGTGCTTGCTGTAAGTTTGACGATGATCAACGATTACTAAGGTACGAAAATAGTGCCTCGAAAACGTGTACAAAGTCAATGGGCTGAAATAAATATTAACAAATCACTAATACATCACATGATGACGTCATCACGACATCATAAATCTGGGTGTATCTTTGCATCAAGGTCTTTGTTGGCAGTAACTTTGAAGTTGATCAAAGCTCTCAAACTAACCCAAATGCTGGCTTGAATACATGTACAAAGACAATGGGCTGAAATAAATATTGAAAAATCAAGAATAAATGACATGATGACGTCATCATGATGTCCTTTACTTACAATAATTTTTGTATCACGGTCTTTGTTGGCTGTCACTTTGATAACCATCAAACATCGGAAAGGTTTTAAAATTGTACCTTGAAAACGTGTACAAAGTCAATGGGCTATAAACTCTGCTCCTTTAAGTTCCTGTCATGTGATTTGCACTTAAACTGAACACCTTTAATGAAATATTACTTCATATTCTGACTCTTAGGCATATTTCAAATAAAATAACAGAGCATAAAGTACCCGATTTCTCCTTCGTTCTTATAGTAGTCTTGCGCCCAAGTTAAAGACTACTTGTGCACTTGTGTTAAGTAGAAAAATGTGTACAGAGCCTGTGGGAAAAAATTAAATATTCAAAAATGAATATAAAATAAGGTGATGATGTCATCATGACGTCATCCCTTTGCAATAAATCTTGCATCAGGGTCTTTGTTGGCTATCACTTTGAGAACGATCAAATACTGCAAAGTTACAAAAATTTTGGCTCAAAAACGTGTACAAAGTCAATGGGCTAAAAACTCGTTTGCAGAAACACTGCTCCTTTAATTACATGTCACATGATTTTTGTCAAAGCTGGAAAAAACTTATGAAATATTATTTAATATTTGCACACTTGGGTATATTTGTGATCGAACAGAAGGAAAAATTTAGTCTGATTTCTTCTTCGTTCTGGTAGTAATTCTCGGTCGAAGTTGAGGACTGCTCAGGCATTATGCTGGACAATGTGTGTACAAACCCTATGTTGGGCAACAATGCCATCCATGGTTTAATATAGGACAGTTTGTTGAAAATTGAAAGCCCAGGCAGGTGTAACCGTAATTCTGCAACAGCGCCCTCATAGCCTGATATAGGACAGTCCGAAAACTGTGTGCAATCTGTGTACAAAGTCTATGGGGAAAAATTAATTCCTAAAAAATCAGTAATAAATAAACTATTTAAGTTATCACTGTGAATTTTTTCTAGGACTGTCCTTGGATGATGGCTCAAAGGTCTGCCAAGTTTGAAGTTGATCAGATTTAGTAAACTGCCAAAGTCGACCGGTAGAAGGAATTGAGTTGAAGAGGGGAAAAAAAAAAAATAATCAGAAAAACAATACTGTTTCGGAAAAGTTGCCGAAACAGCTTAAAATCAGAAAAACAATACCTGTTTGGGCAAAGGTGCCGAAACAGCTAAAAATAAAAAATAAATCCTGTTGTCTTTTCCGTCTTCACAAAACACCTCCGAACAATATTTCTGTACATTAAAAATGTTGGTTTTTTGTATGTTTTCCTGGTTATAGTAGCAACTTTTGAAAAGAAACGTTCGTTATTTCACGAGTTCCCTTTGTATTTTTGCTGTTGCATTGGTAAAAACACCTGCTCAATGCATTAAAGCAAAAAAGTGCTGGTTCCCGCCGCTCTGGGCCCATGCGGGCACCAGTCTGTACACCCCAGTCAAAATAGCATTGTTACGCCCCAACTGTAGCATCAGTCCCAAGTATAGTTGGACCCGTCCCAACTAGAGTGCTACAGTTGGGCCAGCCCAACTACAGCAGAGAGGTCCTACGTGCATGATGTACCCAGCATTTGCCAAAGTCGTATTGTTTACAAATGTCATGTCATTGGTCATAGGGCTTAAGTGCCACATTTTTGATGAATTGTATCAAGTGTGAGACACATTGGCTTAGATAATGTTGAGACATTTCCCACAGACATTGGTCAGCAATAGTTGGGCCAGCCCAACTGCACTACAGTTGGGACAGGCCCAACTATAGTTGGGACTTATGTTATAGTTGGGGCGTAACAGCATCATTACTCTACATCGGCCGTACACGCATGCAACCCTAGAGCTGCATGTCAAACAAACATCGATGTTGCAAGAAGATTTCTGCAAGTTAATTCACAGAACTTGGTCTCTTGTCTATGTTTTTTCTGTGTTCATGAATTTGAGGTTATATGTACTGTACATGTACATGTTTTTGCTCGTACTTGAAGTGAGCATGTTTCCACAAAAGTCATGCCGGAGCATGAGGTTTATCACCTGCCTGTCTGGATGCATCTCTCATGCTTGCCACACAATACACGGACATTGCTGGCTAGTTTGCCATGATTTACCTGACTAGCTTTGTGCATAGTGGTGTGATTTGTCCATAATTATTTATATAGATATAAATTCAAAACTAGAGAAATCAACCCCTAACATTGATCTGCATTATACATTGGATCAGTCATGTGCATACATGTATGTAGACACTGAAGTAGGCATTGCAGGCGGCAGCCTCTGTAAGGATTGGCTAGACATTTAAATGTTTAAACGATAATGGGAAAATTCTATATGTTTATCAAATTAAATGTAGATTCCTTCTCTTAATTTCATTTCAGGTGTACAAGTGTGCGCTAAGGTGATAGTGCTGACCCATAGTATTTCTGAATGAGATGAAGTGCTGTTACTAACCTTCCCATAAATCATAATGGTGAGTATGCACATCTTTCTGTCAAGAAGTAGAAATAAATGTCTAACATCTGAAAAGAGTATAAAAGAGCAACAGCTACTTGTTTAATCAGGGTTAACGATTTTTACCTTTTTCTGCATACATGTATGTGTCTTCACTCATAAATGGAGCCCAGTCTATAGACTACATGTACCTCCTGTCCCATGGAGATCATGCATTGCTGGCCTCTCTGTGGTGTCTTAGAGGCTATTTTTCTTATTTTAATTTGGTTACAACAAATGCACTGAATGTTTAGTCAAGCCTGTCCCAGTGATACAAAACTCTTACCTTCTGAGGATGTGTTAATGCATAACCTCCCTTGGTGATGGTTGAAAAGACAAAAAGTTACGTTTTGTTTTGACGTGACAAATGGAGTGTCACATTGGTTCAAATTCCACTTACATGTATGTAGGTCTGAAGTCCCATATACTGTAGAGTTTTCTGATGTAACTGGTTCATTGAACTACACCATTACCAGTACTGCTTTTATTAATGTTACAGTAGGCCACAACATTTTGTAATCAGCTATTTGAAAATACAATGTAGGTTACATACTGACCAGTCCAATAGTGGCAAGTCCCAGGTAACTGTGTTTCTGAATAGGCCTCCATTGTGAATTGTGTGAGTTCTCTTAAGAACTTGAGAATCTGAGTGTTGTCTGCACACCTTTCTAATGATTTTATATATACATGTAGTATGACTGAACACAGACAAATCAGACATCATTGAGTTCATTTGGTCACCCTAAGTTTGGTCAGATGGATCTGATTTATGAGTACATACCTCTTCAGTCAGTACAAGTATTTACAATGGTTCAGTGAACCGGTCCAGTTTGGAAGCTGCAGTACGTGTATGTAGTGGGCCTAACTCCTTGTCCTTTTTTTTCTCAGTAATTTTTCTGAATTTCCCAAAATCCCCCAGAATCTAGGCACACGTTGTGAACTTTGTTTAAAATGGCATCAAGTCAAGTGAAAGTGACTTTGTTAAGGATTCAACTTCATACAAAACCATCCTGCCTACCATTTGATAGATTTTGAAGGATCTTGGAAAGTCAGGATTGAAGTCCACCAGCAGGTCAAATGTCTTGTTAAGTTAGTCAGGTTTAACTGAATGATTTGCTGAATGTCATATTTTTATTCCACTGAAAGTGTAATCAAGTAGGTACTGCAGAGAACAGGCCCAGCAAACAAACTTGTGTTTACTGAACAGCTGAAGGATCAAAATAAACACCAGCTGCCTTTACGACAGAGTTTAACTGCATCCCAAGAATGTGGGCATCTACAAAGCTCAGACTTTCACAGCACAGTATATTCATGCCATTCTTGAAATGCTAGATTGCAAAGCAACTCATTTACACTTAGTATCTTTCTACCCATCTCTCTTTTCCCAGGCCTTGTTTGGTGCTCAGCTAATCCTCACCATCATAGCAGTAAGCTTCCTGCATAAATTCACCCCTTACCACTCCCTGGCAGAGTGGCTGCTAGCAAGAGGGTAAGAATATACAGGATTTGACAACTCGGCCTCTGAAGCCATCTTGGTTTGGTTCCCAAAACAGTGATGAATTGGCCACGGCACAAAGGCAGTCTGGTTTGTTCAAGAGCTTCATTCATGTCCTTGTAGACTGTGAACATAGAATGTGAACACTCTGGCTTGTGGGTTTGTAGAAAGTACAGAAAGTGACAGTTTATTTTTCTGGTTCAAAGATTGGATCCAAGATCCCAAGGCGGGGGCAGAATTGACTCATTAATCCAAAATTGATAAACATATTTATATGTATACCGGGCCTCAACATTAACAGTTGTCCCATTGTCCGGGACAAATAATTTCTTCTTTCAGGCAAGTAAAAATTAAGGACAAATATGCTAGATTGACAGCTACATTTTTGTTGAATTAAAGTGTCCGTTGTTTGCACACGTGGCCAAGAATAGCAGTTAGCAAATTTACGTCTTTTTTGTCTTCACAAAAGCTTATAAAAAATGGTAAAAAGTAAACAGCTATGTGGTATGCAATGTTTTTTGCATCGTTACTTACATGTACAAACTCGCGTGTATAAAGCACGCTGTATATTTAGCAGGACACGTTTCCACACAAGGGAAAATGCATACACAAATAAACTGTAAAATTCACTTGTGTCTGGGTACCAAATCTCATTGGTTATTGCACGCATGGCGCAGCAGAGCTTTGACAGCCGGAAGCTCGAAGACTGTTTTACATGTAGCTGTGACTTCCACATTAAGTGAATTTTGCCTGGTACATGTACTTGTGTGTTCACTTTTTTGCATATATGACATCTGGCAAAATCATCAAGTGGTTACAAGAAATAAAGGTTACCCAAACTTTTGTGAATTGATGCATCAGACTCCTGCACACTCTCTACTTACATGCAATAGTTTTGAGTGACGTATATTTGTGTTGTATTGTGGGAAGAAGGAACTTACTGTCCCAGGAGGCAATGAGCAACTACATGTAAATCAGGGTTTGGGCAAGTAAAATCTTACCTTGGGCAAGGAAATTTTCAATGCTACTTGCCCAGTGGATAAGTAGTTAAAAAAATTAATGTTGAGGCCTGATTTATACATCTGTACATGTACCTGTACATTCATTGAGAGAAAATATCATTCACAAATGTAAACTTTAGAAGTTGGCAATTCACAATAAAAACTGCCCTTTGTTTATGTAAAGAAGTGAAAGAAATTGTATAGACAAATCTAGTGACTTTTCGCAGGACATTCCCACGAGTTTGTGTTGGGTTTTGTATAGAGCAACTGTCATGGAACAGTGGCTCCATGCAATAGCTATTGCAGTGTTTATCATTATTGGCGTGAACCACTGCCAATGACTATTGATTGCATTACCATGCTCATCAAATTTGTCCCTACACTGTTAGCTACCAGGTGGTTTTTATCTCCCCATTTGTGATTTTACCCGGTTTAGTCTCCACCAGAATCTTTGCTGATTCGTTCAGGAGATATCACATGGTAAACAGTCGTTCGCATAGATTCAACATGTCACCCAAACTCCTTGAAAAACCTACCCTCAAAAGAGCTTTGTCATCGATTTTGTTTTACCTTCTGTTGCTCTTAACAGGAATCTTGTCCGCTATATGTACCCCAAAGATGAAGAGTTACGGAAGCTAGCAGGGATAACAGTTGGAAGAGGAAGGCATCGTAAAAACAGGTGGGTGGTGCCTGGTATCAACTTTCATAGAGTTTCTTCATAATCCTTATGGCGTGATTCACACCATAGAAGTCAGCTCCAACTGTCTTTATGACCATGTCTGTCTTAAGTACATGTAGTAATGAGAAACGAGATATGTAATTAATCTGTAGTTTGTTTTTCCCTTGTGCTAACGTGTTAGACTCATCAATACTTGCCTTGATTGGTACTTCACTACCTCTCCACAGCATGAATGAACAAAATTAGAAGGAACAGGATTTTAATCTTTGACCTGTGGGTTACCATATTGACTTTGCACCACCTGAGCTTCCAATCCAGTTTGGAAATTTTCCAGTTTGTCTTCTCATTCAGAAGTCCAGCTTTTACATTTAACAAGATTAGCAGGAATGCAGACCTTTGAAAAAAAACAAAGGTTAGGAGCAACTTTGATTGCATTTGGCGAGATTTTTTACATTCAAATGAATATTGATTGATATTGATTTTTAATTTGATTTAAAATGAAAAATGAAGTAGCAGCAAAAGTTTACTTAGAGAAGATACACTGTACACTTTCATCAGTTTTCCTGTGTTCGACTACATATTGATCATTTTATCTTTTAACATATCTCAAATTTGAACACTCAGATCTGAACACAGCAGACGCATCAATCTCCTCGAGAATTCCGAGGACAAATCTTTCTCGGTGCCCAAGAACATTGACTTAGAGCTGCGCACCCGCATCATTGAGCCCCTGCACGTGGCGGTGCTGCGCTTCTTTAGCGAGTACCGGTGGCTTGTGGACTTCTCGGCATTGGCACTGATTGTGTATGTGCTGACAGAAGTGTGGCTTCACGCCAAGGGGGACTTCAATCTGAGTCTGATCTGGATAGTGATGATGGCAGGCTTTGCACTGTATCCTTGCCTTGTCGTGAAGTTAATTAATCAGTGAAATAAGGGGATGCATTTTCATGCATCGAAAAATTGCTCCCTTGTGTTTGTTTTTTAAAAGCTAGATTAAAAACACAAAGGTTTGCAGATTTTAAAAGTTGAAAGAGAGCAGTCATCTTTGAACAAAAGTTTAAGTACAAATTTGGTTGAATTCAAAATTGAAATTTTATTAGATATTTCATAGAAGCAGATTTCCTTTTGAAAGTCTGAGACCTACTATTGTAGGTATAAAACCGTTTGTAAAAGTTGATAAGAAATGAACTCACAAAAACTGTTTATTTTAATTTCCTTTTTTTTAACCTAACCAATTTTTGACCTGCTGTGGCATATTGAGGAAGGATCCCCATTTTTCACTTTTTGAAATATGCATGAGAATAAAGAGAAAGGAATAGGCTTTCCAGTGACACCACATTTGTACTTGTACCCCACTCCACTTCAAAAATAGGCTGCAAGTAAGAAGAGTGGAAACATCATTGTGGTCAAAACTACTTTTCGAGAAAAATGGCTTTGAAAAAAGAGCATGAGTCAATGCTGCAAACATGTTATATGTACTCCATAATTGATCTTGGTCTAACTGACCACAGCAAGAGTACATTTATTTGCAGCTGTTGTCATGAAATACCAAGTAAACTGAAAGAAATCTTCAAACATCGTTTCCTGGAAATGTTATTGTTACAATATCTTTGGAAAAGCAGAAATCCATAGTTGGAGTACCTTATCTTTGATGTTAATTGTTATTGACATCCAACAGGGCTGATGTTGACACTGCCCCCTCTACTTCGTTTCTGAATTTTGGAACATTCTTTTTTGATATTAAAATTTTTAAGTCCCTCTCACCATGAGTTTATAACATAAGCTTATTCAGTAAATTGCCTTTTCTAAATTGACAAATAAGACTACTCTTTGCCAGCCAAAACTTCTGGCTTTTCTGAGGGCTGTCATTCAGCCAACATTGGATCTTGCCTTCAGTACTGTCAAAGTTTCCAGTGTCCATGCATGTAGTCCCATGGGTGTTACACTAGCCGACAAACAGTGTCTTGAGTGGATGACGAGTGATAAGCTAAAATAATATTACTCCAGTTGAATTTGGTGTAAAAGTCAGGGCGGCCTAAAATCACAAGTATACAGCTTAAGTTAGTGATCTCAACAGCATGTACATGACACGATAGTGTTGTACTCTTACATGTATGCGCATGTACATTACACGGCATTTGTGTTTTCATATGTGTGTACGTACGAACATACGGATGGATGGATCTACGTTTGTCAGGCAATTGGGACACGAAAAGTATCTTTTTCACACACTTGTTAATGCATGCTGATTGGACAAATGAAGCACTCGTCACGTATCCAAGTAAACAATGCTGGCTGTGCTGAGCATTTGAATAACAGGAGACTAGTCAAACTCCTTGATTTTGCCTACGCCGTTTTTATCATGTATCCAAGTAACTGCAGTTGTGTGGGGATCCAATCATGTAGCTTCCTTTTGCTTTAGTTTGTGAACGAGACAGTTTCTCAATGTAACAGAGGAGATTTGCTTATCTCCTTTTGAGGCCTGGAACAGGCTAGATGTCATTCAGTCAATATGTCTCTGTTATACATGTAAATAGGTTCCTCAGGGAAAGCCATTTCCAACAGTACCAAACATCATGCAAGTGCAACAGTCGAGCTGCCTGAAAATCTACTCGGAATTTAGACAAAATTCTGTTGTGTAAAAGGTAAACCCTATATATTTTCAAAAAGACCTGAAACAAACTCACTTCAGATATGCTCTTTTGTTGCCCTTGTTTGATATTTTTGCACAAGTGGAATAGCTAGATGAAACTTTGACACCTTAACCTACGTAAAATGGCAAAACTGAAAGTCGATTTTGACTTGAGTTTTCACTCTCCAACTTCAGAAGCCGATTACTCAAAACAAGTTTTTGTGTATCATTCTTCATTTAGCCTAAGTAGGTCACATTTATGCTTTCATTTCTTAGAGTATGTTACTGTGGAGTCACTCTGTCAAAAAAATTCTGAAGTGTTTGTTCTAGAGCCCTGTTGTTGTGGTCTAAAACCACGCACTGACTGTCGTTGCACTATAAGCATCCAGTGTTCCCTGGCTTGTTGACCCCTTAATTTGTCCTAGCCAGGTGCTGTTCCTGCTGACAGCATTGTACTTCACCAGTGAGGAGGACGGCGAGAGGTCCCTCTGCATCACCTTCGGTTTCTTCTTTGCCCTGGTTGCCATGGGGGTGCTGATTGTCCCTGAGGAGTTTCTGGAGTTTGGACTCGACGAAGGTGAAGAGACATCATTATGGTATCTGTATTATTTGATACTCTTATTGTTCGGATATTTGATCTTTGAAAAGTGCAGGGTTATAAATAAATGACTTTGTCCTTGGAATGTCTACATTTAAGTCATTGATACAGTGTGAATTCTTCTACAATGTAATTGTAAGATTTGTCGGTATGAAAGAAATAAAAGGCTTGTGCTTCACAATGTTTGACAGTTTTTATTTGGAAAGAGAAATGAAAGGTCGTCAAGCAAAAGTTCAGATAGAACAGTTTGTTTCGGGTGTGGAAGTCAATATAAGAAATCTTTCGGTGTACTGTGTTTGTTTCAGCTTATGAAAACTTTACTGCGGGTGCACTGGAGTTCTTGAAGGAGCAGGAGCTGTACTCTAGTGGGCCCATCTCCAAGATCACCTTCAAGTCTGTGATTGGTCTTTTTGCTGCCTTGCTAGGGGCCTTCCTGGCCTTCCCCGGCCTCCGGATCGCCAAGATGCACGTGGACTCCATTAGGTTTGCCGTCGAGCGACCGGTGATGCAGTGAGTCCGGAACAGTTCTTTATCTGATTGTTAGGGGGTTGGATCAGTGTGGGAGGGTTTAATCGGATGGATGAGTTTAACTCCAACACCCTAATGACTGGTAATTGGAACCGTCCTAAATCTCTCCAAATCCCCCACCATGAAGAAAACGTGGCCAATTCTTGCTACTCCAATTTTTCAATGGGTATCAAGCCCATGCCTACAACCTTGGAGAATAAAAGACCACAATGGCTAAAGGCATTGCTTGGCATGCACAAGGTTTAACCACGATGAATATAAGGCGAGGGTTCCCCGCGTTTTCTCTGTTTTCTCTGAATGATGCAATCTACATTCAGAATTCGCATCTTGGCATGAACAGGAAAAAAGCCCCTTTTAGCTTGTTACAGTTGAGGTCTGAAGACAAATGGCACTGCGTCGAATTGGATGCTTCCATATTTATTTGAACAGATGAAATCAGTGAAAACATGTTTTTCATAGAGGTACTCTTTCAGTTTTAAGGGTCTGATTAGGCCGGTGAAGGTTGAGCCCTGAAGGAGCTGGAGGTGGAGCACCGAATCTGCTGCCCCCCTCTAACTTTTTCCAATTTTGTAGCAGTAAACTTGTTTCCGGAGCTGAGCCTTCACTTTTTAGAATAAACTCGTCCGGGACAAGTTGCGAACAAGTACGGTTGGCAACATTGACTTCACCCACAAGAAGCCCTGCATTTGTCCTGGGCAAGTGAATGGCTATATATATTTGCCCTCAAGGCACTCAACCGGGGACCCCATATAAGTTGTGCTATTATAATGTTTATTGCCAGTACACTAGACACACAGAGTGTCGCTCAGTGCCCAGCCTTGTTCAAAACCCCAGAAAGGGGACATTATGTAAACAAACTAATTGGGGAAAATAGCAGACAAGGTGGTTAAAAATCCTGAAATTTAACCCTCAACAATATCCGCAACTTGTCGCGGACGAATATTGACGTGACTCCTCACTCAGTGGTTATTTTGACACTAATTTTATGAATATCAAATATAACATTTTGCGCAGCACCCCATTTTTGGAGACAGTTCAGCCAAAAATGTATACTTTTTCCACTGTAGTGCTAAATGCTTGCAGGCTGGCAAACGTGTAGTGTTGACTTCAAGTGACCATAACAACAAAGCCATATCTCTGATTAAGTTCAAGCTTTGTAATGATAAGTAGTGTCTATACAAGCATGTTAAGTTTTAGAAAATAGAGCCCGGTATAGCTGAGTTCTTGGGAGCTAAATCACTGTGACATGGACCAAAATAATTTTGCTCTTTGAGGGTTAACCCAGAAACGTCTGGGCCTCGGGGCAAAGACCCAAGACAGAACATTTTAGAGTACAGAGGATACGAGCCCGATGCATGTCTTTAAATGGACATAGTTAACAGTAATCCCCCCTGGTCTCTCTTCTTGAATCTTCATGAATGTAACAGAATTTGATGTTGCAGTTCTATTCAGTATTTCCTTAACATTTTCACACAAAAGCTTTGTACAAGTTATGGTGGACAGGCTCAACAGCATGTAAAACCAAAGGTTGGATTCTGACATTGTATTTTGTCAGAGTTAAGGGGAGGTTAAAAGCTTGGACCTAATCACAGCTAATGGATGAGTGTGAGGAGCCCTTTTGTGATATCCCCACATGAGGTAATCTATGCCGAGTTAAGGTTGGTTCATACTCGGCGCAAAAGCGAACACAAAAGGGAATTTGTGACATCAAATCAAGTATTCTCACTGTGAATTCACAGAAGTTGAACACATTTCAACTGAACATTTCATGACATCACGTTCGCCTAAAGTATGAACCGACCTTTAGTGAAAGACCAATTTGCCATCTTCTAAATGGTGCATTCTTTTTTCCACCTCCAATGCAGGATTGTTTTGCACACCAGTTTCCTATTCCCTATGCTGATATCACTGATGTGGATTAAGCCCATTGGCAGGGACTACATGTGCAACCCAGCCACTGGTAGGAGAATGACCGGCAAATATGAACCACTGTAGGTAACCCTTCATGTCATTGCATGAAGAAAAATCAAGATTTTGTTGAAGAAATCTAAGAGACCTATTTACAGATGACATCACCTTTAGTTTACATTTGCACTTGCCTTTGGAGCCAGCGAGTCCACTGAACATCATAGGAAAGAACACGCATAAATGAAGTGTAGCATCATCAGTAGATGTGCAGTGGTCCAATGTCCTTTTTACACCATATGCATGCCCGTTGCTTTCCTGAATCAATCCTAGGTGTTTCGTTTTTTCATATTTTTCTCAAGAATGAGCGAAACGACATTTGACCTCACCCGCATGTCATTGGTACCCATGCTGTGCGTACTGCGCATGGTGTTGATGACCCACTACCTTCAGTCCTATCTCAACATGGCCAAAGAAAAAGTGGAGAGGATGAAGCAAGAGGCTGGACGAATCAACAGCCTAGAACTTCAAAAGAGTGTGAGTAGACAGCGGCTCTCTTTCCATCAAACTCCAAACTGCTCAGAATCTGTACAAATTCACATCTCTTTCCATCCAGTGTCTACACCAGTTGCCCAGTTTGTGCCATTTCTGACTGCTCATTTCTTTTTCAGGTTGTACGGGTTTTTTACTACTTGTGTGTTGTTACGCTGCAGTATTTGGCACCCATGTTAATACTTCTGAGCTTCACCTGTCTACTGAAATCACTGGGTGAGTTTTTCCTTCCAAACATTCTGCAAGAAGTGTTTAGATGTGCAGATTTCATTTATTTCATTACAAGTAGTGATGTCATGTGACCTGCTGTGGCTTTCCTTGCAATGGTCTGCTCAAATTTCTGGTAGCCTTGGTCAAGACGTTCGTCATTGGCTGGCTCATGTGTACATGCACATATACATTTGAAGTGGAAAAGCAAGCCGATCAGCGACCTCATGCAGCCAGCATGATATGTAAATCAGCTGAAACCAGGACAAACGCTTGGTCTAACCGTTTCCAGAAAGGTTTGGGCGGTGCTCATTATGATAATAAAGCTAGCTTCCATTCAAAAGACTTAATTTCATTGGTTGACTGTTAACCGCTGCCTGCATTCTGCATGCAACCACATGGCCATGGTATGATCAGATTACACGTTTGTGTAGAACCCAGTGCATTGCGTGCAATGGAGTGCAAAGTTTCAGACTGTTGACTCAATAGTGAAATTTTCCCAGGTATTGAGGTCTGAAACTGTCTTAGTTTTGGCGTAATATATGGTCATTGATATGGCCAAAAACTAGCTGTACATAGTTGACCCACTCAGCTTGGTTCTGAGTTGTCTCTTGTGTCAGCAGCATGGAGTAGACCTACACGATGAATAAATTGTAAATTAAGTCCAACTCACACAAAGATGTTGGTAGCATGACACACACACTTCGTGGCTGCCTGCTGGTTCAGACAAAATCTTCAAGTATCTAGTAATTTACCTGTTCAGAATTCAAATATATGGAGTTCTTCCCCACTGAGGTCGCTATTCGCCGTGATTTTTTTACTGTACTTGAAAAACAATGATGGAAATGGAGAGCTAGCCAGTACGGTGCAGCTAATGATGAATGCCTTGACCAAGGCTAAATTTCTCATGGAAAACAGCTTTTGTTTTTTGTCAGAAATACTACCTATGATCTCTAAAGTTTCATGTTTTATTTTAAAAAAATTTAAATAAAAAATGTTGGTTGTGAGAGAGATTTAAGTTGAGTCTTCCAAGCCTAGTCTGTGTTAGACTCAACTTTTCCAAGCCTGTTTTTGTAGTTGCATAAAGTTCAACTCTGCAGAACTAATCAATATGAAAAAAATGTCGTTAGCTCTGTTTTATACCAAATGTATGCTTACACTGTTGATTTGGCAGCCGTAGATATAATCGGTTTTTTTATTCACAGTTTTGCCATACCGGTACAAGATACGTTTATGGAGAGCAGGTCTCATATTGAATGATAGATTAAGTTTCTATCAAGTGAGTTGGCAGGTTTCTATATGTGGTTACAGAATTTTACCTAGAGCCACTAACCACGGAAAGTAGTAAGGTACAGGCAACATCAGCTCACCAGAAGTAGGGCAGTGTCCGAATCACTTGGCTGCAGCTAGAAATTGCACAGGACTCTATGGGAACTGCCTGCTGCCATGACCTCAGACTCATGTGTAATTTTCTGGCCGGAGCCGAGTAGTTCGGACTTTATCCTAGGTTACCAGCCAACATGGCAATTCATACCTCTTGTGACTGGTTCATTTTTGATTCACACTTAACAAATAAATTTTGTGAGCAATTATTTATGGTTAGCAGCTCTAGGGTAGAGCTTTCAGCTCTCGTATCTTTTGTAGGCCATTGTAAACTGCCAAGCAGCATAGAGTACCGAAGTGAATACATCCCAAGCACAATTATGTGTGTAAATGGTATTAGCACGAGAACCAGCGCATGAACCAACATGGGCTTGAACCAACACGTCTGCACTTTACTTTCTGGTTCAAATGATGTCACGCTTTAATACTCTATAGTGTTTTGAAGGATGCGGGAGGGCAAGTGTTGGGACTTTCACAGACACAGTTTCTTGGAGTCCATTTGGTTTGTTGGCTTTGCACTTTTAGGAGGCTATTCCACGGGTTTGTTTGACTCATTTTCGGCCAACCCTACCTCTACCGTCCCAACACCACCACTGTTTGTCTCACCAAAGCCTGACGTTGCCAGTGCAGAGGCCACCGCTGAACATTTCAAAGTCACTCTGGAGAGCTTGCGGAGCGTTTTCTCACCTGTTTTCTTCCGGGGCATATTCTCATTCCTGACGTGGTGGACGGCTTTTGCGTGGTTTGTTACGAGCCTCTTTGGGATTGCCTACCACACATACTTCACTGATCAATGACAGGATGCCATGCGGAACGTTGGTTTCTTGACGTGAGTTGCATTTGCTCTACTTTGGGGGGTGAGTCGAGCAAACTTTCCTTATCTGGTCTTTTTATGGGACGGCATCTTATGCCAGCTGAAGTCAACAGAGGGCAGCATTACTCAGCAGAGTTTGGCTGTGTACACCAGCCTTTTTGGCAACGCTTTTTGTACCTAGGTATAATTTTATTTAGTAGTCAATGAGAAGATAATGCTTACATGCTGAATAAGATATGAGCCTCAAATGAGTCACGAGGGATTGGGAAAGCTCAACATGCTCATGCTGACATTATGGTCGAGTTTGGGCGGCCTGTTCTTGACTCAGGTTTCTAGTTCTCACGCTCGAATGGTGGGAACACTACCCTAGAACACTGTTCTTGGAACAGGACCACACACTACTTCCTTGTCAAGGTTGCACAGGAACCCACGGAAAACTCGTGAGATTCGATTTTTGAACAGCCACAAAAACTAGCAAATGTCTTAAAAAGCTAGTGATAATGGGAAGGTTTGCGAAATTAACATTCATAATTTTCCATATCACGGAAATGAATGTTCCTTTTAAATGGAAAAGAATTTAGCCCAGCTATCCAAACATTAACTGTCAAAGAACATGCATGGATGCCGCCATGTTGCTTGCCACAAACTACCAGCGATAACCAGTTGTACCAGCTGAGCAGCGGACCCATGAACAACAAATGGAGCTGTTCATGAACATACAGGAACAAGTGACCCAAACTAAGCCCTTGTCTTCGGGCAACCTGTACTTGCTTTGTTCAAATCTACCCTCATGACATCTATGCACGTCTCAGCTCCATGAAATTGACCTTTTCCAGGCGAATTTTGTAAAACAATGCCTGTGGCAATTTTTTTTACAGCGAGAATCCACACTGCATTATTTGTTCACAGGGTTACAAAATAAAATGTAGACAGAAGCCAACCTTTGATTTTTTATTATTTCAAGGTCATTTGTTTGATCTTTGACCTTAAAAATTATCTTTATATTCAAAAGCAAGAAGGGCATTTGTCAACATTCTTTTCCTCGTCCTTACTCTCATAAGCTTTGGTTAACATAGATCAGCCCTTAATTATATATTTTGACATTGTTGGAGTGTAGACCTGTCTATTCACAGTTTCCCGAAATCTCAACAGTCACCTGCTATTTCATGTAGGTGCAAGGTCAAAATACAAATACACATATAGTTTACAAAGCCTCTTATGGTTGGTGTTAACTGCTGTGAACACCATTCACCGGTTGGATGGAAACCATTTGACAGCTTGAAAGAAACCGCTTGCCCTTACAGTTTGCTTTAATATGCAGGGTACTACTTAATAATAGACCCTATAGCTTAAGTTGTTCCGCTGGTGAACATAAAACCTCCTTTTTGTAGAGAAGTGTGAACCACAGAGGAAGGACAAAACTTTTTCTCCTTCCTCCATCTCCAAAGGGACCCGATGAGTGCTCCCAATAGGTGGTCAACAGCTCCATATAATGATCAGTTGCACATATTGAATTTGTGATCCATTTCAGGGTTACAACTATTGCCATCCTTTTCATTTAGTGTTTTAGTAGTAGCTGCTAGTATTGTTTCATATACATGAAGGTACCTTGTGCAACTCTTCATATCTACCCAAACCCCATCGTATTTAATCTGTTGGCCATGTTTCTGGCCACCGAGAGCAGTGGATTCAGTGGGCTCACACAATACTGTGTTAACTGATAAGGTATTGTTACCTGTTCACAGGAAGCTGTGGACTGTCCAGTGCACTCGACCATGAACTATATGGTCAGCCTCTCTGAACCCTCCAAGTTACCCTCTGGTCCTTTTCAGAACCTTACACATGCTCACAATAGGCATACTTTGCACAGTGCTTACCGCAAACCTTTTGTTTGACTCCCTGAACCACTTGCTTGTTCCCTACTGACCATTTGGGGGCTAGCCTTTTATGAACCCTTTGACAGTTCTAAACCGTTTTGTGTTCTCACCTTGCTCCTCTGACTGAAAAATGCCAACCTAAAGGCCATGCTAATGCAACTTTCAATGAAGAAATTGTGCTATTGCCAGTGCTGATGAGAGGCAGTTGGCAGTGGGTGGTGACATCAGAGGGGAAAAAAAAGAGTTTGGTTATGATTTGTCTGGTACAATGGGACAGTGACCAACTGACGGTTGAGTATTAGCTTGGTATTTCAAGGACAGGTCACATGAGTGACCTTTAATAGACACACTTCATTTGGGGCATGCTCTGTTGAAGTACAAAATTGGTGCATTATTGTCATTGGAACATAATGTGCTTGTTCAGGACTAGTTGGACTTGGCAAGGACTACTGTGACTAGTTGTACATGGATAAAGGAAAACAGGTTTTGGGTTTTTTAAGAATCCAGGCTTGCATTATTACATGTTGTGTGATTGCAGTGTAGCTGGTTAAGTCAGGTAGTACTTCCTTAATGGAGGTGGCTATTTATTTATTGAAAAGTCAATTGAATAATTTCCTGAACAAAATGCCTCAACCACAGCACACTGCAACTGAATTGCGAGCATATTTTACTTTCGCATTTCACATGGTGGGAAAATGTTTTCCCACTTATAAGAATTTTTTTTCCCACTTGGGTGAAAATGTATGAAAATGTTTTCCCACTTGTGTGAAAAAGCATGAAAATCTTCTCCCTTTTGAGTTAAGAGGTGTGAAAAGGCGTGTAATGTTTTTCTTGCATGAAAGTTTTTCCCCACTGTGAGAAAAGATTTTCCATGTTTTGTGTGAAATGAAATTGATTTCCCTGGGAAAAGAAGTATGAAGAGAATTTTCCATTGCCAGGTTAACTCTCAGGTCAAGTTCCGGCGGCCTGTTCCTGTCACGCGTTTCTTGTTCTCACGCTCGAACGGTGGGAATACAACTCAAGAACACTGTTCCCGGAACAGGATCACACACCACCTCCTCATCAGGGTTTACAGGAACACGCGGAAAAACTCGTGAGATTTTGATTTGTGAACAACTGTAAAAAATACACAGATGCTTTACAAAGCCGGAGACAATTAGAAGTTTTGCAAAATTTACATTAATTGTTTTCCATAAGACAGAAATGAATGTTCCTGTTTAAACAGAAAATAATTCAGCCCAGTTATCCAGTTATCCAAATTCTCACATAACGTAGCCTACATGTACACGAAGCCGCCATGTTGCACGTTGCTTCGCACTAACTACCAGCGATAACCAGTTGTACGTTCCCAGCGTTCAAGTGGCCGACCCACAAACAACAAATCAAGCTGTTCGTGAACAAACGAGAGCAAACCGCCCAAACTCAGCCTCAATTGCAGTGCATAGTGACGTGTACATTTTACATTCAAATGACTTTTTTTGGGCCAGCTGGAATTTCAGAACCAAGTGTAATACCGAGTCAGTGTTGTAGTCAATACCATGCACAAGACCAGTCACAAAGGAATGCTTTTGTTGCAGTTCATCTGAATAGCTTTTAACTTGAATTCAGACTGGAGGTCTTGTGCTGTCTTGGTAGGCCTTGTGAAGGTCTTATTACATGTAAGTGGTCTCAACTGTACTGAGTTTGCCATAGACTAAATGTCTCATTCGACCTTGTACTTTTATTGGACAGTATTGTTTTTTCTGCAGTCTGTCAGACTGGTTTGAGACACATTCATTGAATTTGGCCAGTGCTGCTTGTTCAGTTTCACATGCATGTATTGAGATACATTGCAATGGTACATGTATATTTAAGAGATGCAGTGTGAAAGGGCTGTTGTGCGTGGAATCCTATTAGCTGTGATTATTTGGCTTGAGTGTGCAGGAATATTTGTTTCTGCAGAGAACATAAGCTTGGTAGCTGCCCAACAGCTAAGATCGTTTTCTCTTTTGTAAAATTGGAAACCTTCAGCTGTTAATACGTTTGTCCATGGCATTAGCCATACCAGACATTTATCAAGATTTACATGCATTTTCACCCTTGTATATATCTTATATTTATAAGAATTTCACAGTTTGATGGAAGACTCACAAGAAAAAATTCAATAAATGCCATTGAAAGAATATTTCCTACGTACATATAATTTAGGTTGAAATTTCCTTCTTTTTTTCTTTCTCATTTTCCCTGACTTTTTTCTCCACATTGTTGTGCTCCTAACTGTATTTTGCCGTTTCTGAGAATCATCTGTTTGCTACAGCCTTCCTAGAACACATGCACTTCAATTAGTTCCAGCAAACGTTAGCATCTGTGATGCAATGGTATCAGCAAGGGCCCAGGGGAAAATGTCGTGCATAACTGACTGCCACATCTGCATGCTTATCTGCATGCTTATTTCTTAATTACTATTCACAGATGAGCTCGGAAAAGTTCCAAGAATTTTAATGTTATAGTGCCCACTGTCCCACTAAGCAGCTTTATTTTAATGTTTACACAAGCTAAGATACAATTTAAGAAATACATGTTTCATTTTAAAGATGCATTTTCAAAACTTGTAACAAAACAGGTTTCTTTAATAAAAAAACTGGCAAACCCAGTAGGTCATGCAGCATTGAAAAGCATCACAAATTATCTTATATGATGAGAGTTATTTTTTTAATGTAAGATAAAATGAACAAACTATAACTGACAGCATCTTCTTGAGTGACATGTACATGTACACGCCCATAATTTTGTTTGACTTTTATCAAGAGAATTGGGTACCGAATTATGAATACAATGTACATGTATCTGTACAAATGGTGTGCAGTAAAACCGACATAATACATGTATAACCAAATTGAACTTCCAATCAGGAATCATTGGGGAAAGATTAATTGAAAATTGATTAATTTGTATATATTAAAGTGTAATTGTCATACTTTTCCCTTTTGCACCCCACCTGCAATTTGGCCTCTGAGCCACGATGCACAAACAGCATAAACAGAGTGTCCACTAAACCATATATAATAATCATATCTTTTTATACGTGTACATGCACCAAAGGAAAAACAGCAAAGCCAAACACCCAGAAGCATCCCATCATCCCAACAAGAAGTAAACTGTATCAGCACTTTGCTCTCATTTCAAGGTTGCTCCCTGGAATGAGTTTACTTTTTGGGTAGAGTCCTTTTCCTGATAACTACTCTTACACTGTAACTTTATTTTCGAAAATTATGGTGTTTGCTTTTGTCAGAGTTTCATGAACACGTTTGTATGCCACTGTACACAATGCCACAATGATCACATTTGTGTCTAAAGACTGACAGTACACGTACCAGTATATGCAAATCATTCATTTGCAAATCAACATTTTTCTTATTTTGCCTAGAAAAGAAATTACATGCACATGTTTCTGTACACAGGTCTGCTGTTTGATTATAAAGAGAAGGAAATATAGGTACCGTGTTGTTAGTTTTTATGAAAGGCACATTATCCACAGCTGGAAACATTATTTTCTAATGAAGATGACTGATATATCAGCTTGCCTCTCCAGACAGCAATTTTACCCTCCTACCCAAAGTTACACCGTCTAAAATTATGCGAATAGGAAAGCAACATCCAATATATAAATGATAAAGATGCAAAAAGCTCAATTTTGCATTCCGAAATCAACAAAACAAATGGCATTATAGAACTCAGAAGTATGACTCCAGGGTCCCCCGCCGGCGTACGTCACTTGTCCAGCAGTGGAAGCCACCACCCAGCGAGTTGGCAAAGCGGATGGAGACACGGATGCACTTGATGCCCAGACGCTCAAACATCTGCTGGGTTGGCCCCTCGCTCTTGTCCACCACAACTCGTTTGGGGTCCAGCATCAAGACATTCATGGACAACCACTTGGAGGACATCCACAGGGGATGGTCTGCAAACGATGGGAAACATATATTTATGTTAAACCTGCCCATTCTAGCACTGTACACAACTGAATTGAGTACATGAAGGAATTTGACATTTCAAATCAAAGGAGGGTTAAATTTCTTTTAATTAAAGATAAAAATATGTACTAGTGTGTATTTATTTTGAAATACATCCATTCACTTCGTCAGGGTGAGATTTGTCAGGTTTTTCTCTGATTTCAGAATTTTTGATCAGAATTTTTTTAATGTCAGAATTCTATCTCTGAATCTAGAAAGTCCCTTTACGGTGTTTTTAAGTACTACATTTGATATGGAACACACATATGTTAAGGAATGCCTTTAGGCAAACACAAATGTATACCACAGACCTTACACTTCTGTGGGGTCCGCCAATCCTCCGAGGATTATTTTGTGGATATTGCATTTTCCACTAATTTCACTCCTGCTTTGGTGGGTGAAAACATCAAGCGAACAAGAAAACTGCAACAAAGGTTCTCTGGTATACGTGTACATGCACACTTGTGCTTGCCTAAAGTCACTCCTTAAAAACCCATTTCTTGTGTTTTGTATACGAAGAATTTGCCAGATTTTAAGAGATTTTGAAGTCCAGATGAATGGAATATCCACAAAACCATCCTCAGAGGATTGGCTGACCCCGCAGAAGTGTAAGTGCATACAGGGGCATGGCTGGTGGGTGGAAACACTGAGAATCTCCACTCTCTAGTTGACATTTAAACATGCTAATCCCCCATTTGTTTTGCACGCATGCCCAAAATCTGTGATGTCTACACGTATGGAGGCAGACCATGCGTTGAATTTAAATCGTGCAAGTACATGTACCAGTACTGTTCAGATGACCCCTGTAGAAAGGTATGTGTGGCATTAGACTCTATACATCCTTAAAAGTTGGCCGCTAAGTCTTGCCTTTTGTAGACGTATGATATTTTCGGCCCAAAATATTTCATTAGAGAATGTGCCCTTTTTGCCACTTTCAAGTTTGATTCGAGTTTGTTTGAGGTACATGAAGGCAATTTTGTTTCATATGTGCATTTCTGGGGATTAGACTTGAGGATAATGAAATATCCATGAAATAATTGCAATATAATTGTTTTGAGGGCCCACAGCAACATAGGTTCTCTGGTATACATGCACATTTGTGGTGCCTGAAGGCACCCCTTAAAACACCTATTTCTTGTGTTCTGTATACTAAGGATTTGCCCGATTTTAAAAGAGATTGTTTAGAAGTCCAGACAAAAAAAAGCCTAAATCAGGAAAACTCCTGACAAATCAAGCCTGATTTCTATGAAATGTGGCATTAGTGCCAATGCAGAAAAACCTTAGATTCATATTGCAAATATTCTGTGCTACATCACATTTATACATGTATGCAGACCTGTAACAGCTAGAAGAGAGATTTGTACTTAGCAGGATCTTATTCTACCTCCGTGAATGGCTCGAAGGACACTGAGTGCATTAAATGGCACATAACATTTTAGCACACATTTCTCTTTTCCGTCTGTGAGACTGTGACCACTGGCAGTACGGTAAAGACTGTGTGCATTACTTTAACTGACTGGGCCTGGGATAGGCCAGCACTCAGTACCCTCCACCGTTCCAGTGGGAAGGCTGCGCTTCAAGGAAGGGATGGGTCAGGTGCATTACTCACCATCGGGAATACAGGGCTTAGGTGCAGTCACAATGTCCCAGCCAGCCCTTTTGAACATGTTCAGCTGGTGGCACGGCCGTTCAGGGTTGACCACCACCAGGCCGGGCCCAATGATGTTGAACGTAGCGTCGATATGCATCGGGTTGGGATCATCAAAGGAAAGTTGGTGGATGGTGTACTCACTGCCGAGGTGGCGCTGCAGCCATTCGATCCCCATCAGATTGGTAACCTGTGATCCAACAAATAAGCCCCTCTGTCAGTTCAATTAAAAAAGTCAGTTCTACCTTTTGGTCATTTCACCTTTGAGAAAGATTTTGCCTTTGAGAAAGATTCTGCTAGGATCGAATTGTCAGGCCCTTCATATTTTGAGATTTGTATTTTAGGTCATTGTAGTCAGCAAGCAGTTTGCAGCAGTTTTGTATTACATATCTTTGGAGTTCTACATACGTACCTTCTGAGATCTGATGTTCACTGAGATTATTTACCTTGCTCTAGTCTTATTTGGGCATTCATCTTATCATCTTGGGGATTTTGGCCTGTGGCCAAAAGTCCCTTGTCCCAACATGTGCAACACATCAGTAAAAGAGAAACAAGATACTCTTCAACTTTAAACTAGTTTTAAAATATTACTGGGCAAAAGCTTAATTAAAAACCTTCCGCTGCAAAGGGCCTATTTTTTTATGCTCATTGCTCCAAGGTGATACATTTGAGATCACTACATTATAACCCTCTTCCCAAATCCACATTCCCTTCTACTGGTATTTAAATTGATCAGAGGGTGTCCCCAAGTGCCTACAAATAAAAAAACCTGCACAAGAAAAGGTCCGAGTATGGTCACTGTACCCTTTTTCCAAAGGGGGGTCCCACCACAGTCAACAAAAATTTGACAACCCCCCCAACACAGTGAAACTACTCAGACAGCTCAGAGACACATCAGAGAGACCGACCATTGATACAAGACACACCTAGGCTTGCCCAGGCTTTGTCAATAATCCCTTATCAGCACGTGGCTGAGATATTTACATACAATCCCTATGGGACTTGGCTGGAGGCTGGCTCTGGAAAAGAATTACTCAGCTCAGGGGAAGTCCCCGTGTTAAAGGTGACTAAACTAGGCTGTTCAGCATCCACAGAGGTACAAATTGACAGGAGGTTTTTGCAGTTGGCCGAAAAAAATTTTTTAATTACATAATTAGACAAAATTGATTCCCCAGTGTATCAACTCCATGCACCGGAAGGTTCTGCATATTTGGCCAATTTAACATAAATGTCCAGGATGTAGGCTTAGAGTTTGGGTTAAAAGTATTCGAGTTTGGAATGGAGAGTTCAGTTTGAAATGGAAGGTTGTTATCTGAACATCACATTTCAAATTGAAGTTTGTTTTTATCATCTGTAACAAAGTGCTTCCTGTTACACCCATTTCAGACGCGTTCTAGAGTTGCGCCAAAGCAAGCTGCGGCAAAAGATCAACATTTGAAACAATTAGGAGCGACCAGGTGTGCTAGCAGGCGAAAGATCGACACTTTGAGGTGCTTGGAACGACACCAGAGTGGGTTTCAGATGCTGCTCTTTTCATGGGCTGAACCCAATGCAAATATATATTAACAACTTCCTGCCGGGGCAAGATGTTGATGATGGTGGGCCGGGATATTTATCATTTTTTATCTTCATTTACTGGACTCTTATGAACACATAAAAGGCTGTCTGGTGTCCACTCTAGCCTGACAGACAAATTTTTTTGCCGGAGTATTTCAGCCAGGCCTGCAGCCTTGTGAAAAGAGCCCAGATTGTGCAGTATTATGTAACTTTCTTTTGTTCACAAACCTGGCTCAGTGTGCTGCTGACCTCTTTTCAATAGGGGCCAATTTCAAAACAAGGCTGGATTATCACCACTTTTGAGAGTGAAAAATTTTGGTAATTCCCAGCAGCCTGGTCTTTTGTTCCTAGTACAGTCTTTTGTTACAAGGCCCTGTTCCCTTTGTGCGAGTTCGAAGACCCCAGCCAAGCATATAAAGCATACATGTCTGGATCCGGAATCCACGGCAGGGTGTGGTTAAGTTCGTCTGTCTGAAACCAAAATTTTAATTGGGTAGACCCAAATTGCTCTTGGTTCAGCCTGACCCTAAACCTGTCTGAAATGGGGCCCAACTGAACCTGTCTGAAATGGGGATTACTAACTTTTTATATATACCGGTAGTAGCAAATTTGCACGACAAATTGTGTTTTCATCCTTCTGTGCAGGTTGAATATAAAAAATAATGTAAAGGATTACAATGATTAAGTCATGAACACACATGAAACATATCATGACATTTCTTGATTAAACGGATCATTTGCAAAGAGCATTTAAAAAATAATGAAGCAAGTCCTCAAATAAATCCCAAGCACCTGCTGCATCAGCCTCAACTTCCCACACCATTTGCAGATCAATAATTGGAAGATAAGAGTGGAAATGAAATTATCTCCTTGTTTGTTTTCCTTAGAAATATGCTATTCCATTTAGGCACCAGTAACTTCAAGACTCCTTAAACAGATCTACTCATTTACACTTGCATGTATTTTTAAGGCAGTGTTCCACAAGTCTACTGCATGTTTCAATACAAAGTCCCCATTGTAAGGAGTATGTTTCATTGCCAAATCACCTGGACTTTGTAAAAGGTTTTTAAATCAATAACAGGTGAAGAAGACAACAATTCAATCACCATCCAAAATTGCTGGGTAGGTAGTAAAAGTGCAGAGAATGCTTTTAAAAAAGACGCCATGATGATGTCATAGTGGTATGTGGTACAACTTGAAAACTTTATGACATTTAATACAATAATTTTGAAAGCAGGTGTTACACATTCACTTCAGACATGATTTCATATCAACATGCACATGACCTTAACAGGATTTATCCCACAATGGGACATAATTTGATCCAAGCTAGCAAAATAAACCACGTCATCAGAGCCACTTTTTGAATGAAAGACCTTCACAAGAATCTCACAGTGCAGATTGAACATGTGGTGGGAGCTGAAACTTACACACATGTTCGAAACTTATTAAAACTTATGAACATGAACGCATGCCACGTGGTCACAAGATTTCTTTAGGAAAGTTGAGAACAATTTGTAACATGTACTGAACCAAGATATCCTCACACATGACTAACACTTTGACTGGGATGATACTAGTGCAGATTGTTTTATACATGTAAACCAAAATAAGAAAATTGGAAAAGTGCGAGTGAAACATCCCATCAATTCTAGGAGGTTAGTGGATATTCTGCCTGACCTCTAGGTTTATGTCAGTGTTGAAAATTTCAAGTTTGCGTATGTGTTTGCCTTTGTGTCCAGTTGTGAACCGACCTCCCGATGTATGCACACTAACTGGCAAATTGTTTTGCCAAGAAGTTTGGTTTTTTTTAAAAGGCTCACCTGACTCCGCTGGCAAAATATGTCTCTGCCGGCCCGAATGAAGTCGGCAGCGTCAAAGCATGGCTCAAACTCCGTCGTCACAAATCTGCCGCTGGCTGCCAGCATGCTGCGCTCATTCTTACAGTTCATGGGATAGTTCTGCACCGACGTAAATGAAAATCTTGTGTCAGCACAGAGACTGCAAGCAATCAAGACCTCCACAGGTTCTTAGAGATCACAGTTCAAATGCCCATGCAACCCACAGACTGCTACAGTTATCTGTAACTTTCAAGCACTTCTTACGCACAGATTATACTTTTTTCCAATTTCTGTTAACAGTGCATTATTTTAAGACTTCATAAACCAGAACACCCCAAAGGAAAAAAAATGGAAACCAAACAAAACAGATAAATGTGAAAGAACACAATGCATAAATGCCAAAAACCTAAAACCAAAGCTCACAACAGAATCCCAAAGCTCAAAAACAGAATGTTAAAGAGAGGCAAGTCTTGAGGGAGAAACCATGGTTAGAGACTGAAAAATTCAAAAAATCAGTTAGTTGTCACCAAACACCACAGACAAGTGGAATGTACATGAATCTGAGGAGATGCCATTTCTGGCACTGAACTCACACACACATTCTTTACATTAAATGTATGCCTGAATTTTTAGCAAATCAAGGCACGCCATTGGTGGAAGAGGCATTACACATACCATCTAGCCACCGGCACAGTGCCACAACAGTGTAATTAATAGCTTCTAATTCTGGTCTACTGACGAGTCTATTATACACATATCTGCATATGGACCGTGCACGTCTACATGCCCAAAGGTACTATGAGTGACCAAAAGAGTGTCCTACTTGTCCCTTGGCCTTCAGCCTTGAGAAACAGGACCCTGCGCTGGTCATTCACAGGGCTGTGGGAAGGGGCACAGATGGACGAGTATGCAAATCTGGCCAGTCCATGCATGTTTTATAATAACACAACTAAACTGATCTGAATTTAAAATTGAACTCTTTGGATTCAATTCCCTGCTTTAATTTGATTCCCTCATAAGCAATTCTCTAATTAAGGGAGTGCTTTTAGCTTCCCTAGATTCAGTTTTTCAGTTGCAGTTCACTGTTCACATCATGCAATATGCGCACTGTGCCCAGTCAACAATTTTCAGTATAGTTCCCAATCTAGGAAATTATGTGCATGTGATGTCTTGGCATGCACCTATCGGAAGATCGTGCTGATACGTATGTGGGTAATCCTAGAAATTAGAGGTCCAGTTTTTTTTGTGTCCCTTTCACATCTGACGTATGATATTGTAAGTTTAGAACACATTTTCTAATTTCCAAGAGTGATGAATTAATGCAAGTTGCCTGCCAACAAAATACCAATAGTTTGAAATCAACTCCGGTGATATTTACATGTCAAATAACAAATGTCAGATGTAACAGGGACGTGAAAATGTCACACTTTTGGACCCCTAATTTCTGGAATTACCCATGTGTAAATTTGTACTAAACCCTGACAGCCCTAAATACTACAAAGTACTACTCCATAGTAAAAATGAAGTGTGCAGTGCTTGTAAGAGGACATGACCTTATTGTTCTCTGAAGCCATAAAATATAACAGATAAGACAATGTACCATACAGTGCTGTGGCACATGCATGACTTGATTGTTCTCTGTACAAGTAACAATGGGGGGTGCCCCAGCCAGAAGTCATCATTTGTAGCACTGCATGTAGGTTCTGCAGGCTCAGACCACTGCTTAGTATTTTGTAGTACTGAGTACTGCAAGCCACATTTTAGCAGAACTGTTACGGTTAAAGGATAGAGACTACCAAGAGATGTGTATAAAGGCTCTTCAAGCATGCTGTAGGTGTGTACATTGGTTCTGATTGCAACTACACACTGTAAAATGAAGGGGACCACCCAAAAAGGAGTCACCAGGGACAAGCAACTCCTTAGTGGAGAAGTAAAAATAAATAATTACTCAGTACACCACTCTTCCCTCTTTTCATATCCTGACAGAAATCGCTGCAACCTTGTGGCAAGCTTACTCTCTAGCTGAAGTTGTCTGCACGGTTAGCAGGCTTGCTGGCAATATATGGTCAATGTACTGTACTAGTAGTTGCAAGGTTCCAAATATGTAAATAAGTGTGAGCTAGCAGTGAGCTTGCAGCGACCTGGCGAAAGAGCTGGTGAATGAGTTATAAATACAAAGTAAGCATGCAGGGTTAGCGTTTGGTTTGTTCAGCAAGCCAGCAAGCTCCTGATAGTGTGAACGTACATCATCAGGTCTAGAGCTCTCTGTTTATGTACAGTTGTTCTTGTACAGACAGCCATGGTCACTTAAACATGAACAATCCATTTTTCATGGCTAGCAAATCTTGTTATGGAGGTAATTCACAATTATTTAAAGCATAATTTTTTAGCCTAATATGTAAAGCAAATTTACACATAACTTTAGAGTACATGCATGCATCTGTACCATGTTAGGAGACCAATGCAACTTGCATCCTCACAAGGGTGAGATTGGAGGAAATGGAAATATCCATCATAATAATGAACAGCAGCATAGGGCCTACGTTTTACAGTTGCATATGCCTGCACGCACCACTTAAATTACCCATTTCTTGTGTTCTGCCATCTATATCAACTTTATACATGTACGTTTAAGCACCTTAATGACAAACTCATGATTTTCCGCATTTTGAAAGAGATTGTTTCAAAAATCCTAAAATCAGGAAAAGTTCCGACAAATCTCACCCTTCCTCAACAATCTCTGATTTCATGACCCTGTAAGTAGCAACTTTTATTGTATGTATTGTATTATATATGTACATGTAGATTTCAGGCATTAATTCAAAGCACATGCACAAAATGATGTACCGTACATGTATGTTGCTCAGTGGAAGCTTGCAACTTCACAAGAATTAGCCTGCAACTTGTACAAACTCACAGCGTATGTGAACATAGTGAAAAGGCATTTTGATAATTTTTCTTGCCACGCCTATCAATCCTTCGATTATTCAAGCTTTACGTCAAAACCCTCCCCAGTACATTTCAACAGCAAACACCAATATTGCTGTAATTTTGGCAACCATCATTATTTCACAGAGATTCAGAGGAAGTTAACTGGTTTTGAATTTTGCCATTGCCAACCGAGTGTTATATAACAGGCTCAAGAAAGATACCAGCCAAACAATCTTTTTAAAAAATGCCCATTAAAAGTGCCTTGTTGCTTTGCTCCAACAGCGCATGAATAGATTACCAGTAACAATAAATTTTACTACACAAGAGGCTTGGGATACCCCATGTACACTACTGTAGAAAATGATTTTTACTGCCGCATGTGATGTATATATACACAATGTATACATACAACGTACACATACATATGCATGCACTTATTAACATACAGCTGGTTATCCCTTCTTGTATCCTACATGTATTCAGCTGTGAGTTGTGGAGGCTACATTGGTTTTGATTAGAATGTCTGTAGAGTTAATTAACTTGAAACATCAAAGACTTTATGAATGAGGAATATCTTAAATGTCAGATGAAACAGAAAACCTTTTGGTTAAGCCCACCAATGTGTAAAAAGCACATACCACATGGCCCTTGCCCAAAACAGAGGTGCTGAATATGGCCAATTAAAAGTCTAGCCTGTATCAACTCAACCAAGAGTACGGTCCCACATGTCTATATGTACACGTATGACTGTGGGTTGTTCCATGGGTACACTTCGTCTGTGCATACAAGTGGACTATTGTTGTAGGCAGAGAGAGTGGCTTATATGTACAGTAGGTTGCAGCTAGCAGTCACTGGTTCACATAGTTAACTGCTTTACCTTAGATACATACATAGTCTTCATGTGGCTCTGTGGCTGAAAAATGGCGTGAAACTTTTAATAGGCCATTAATTCTCTTGGTAGGAAGAAGTCAAGAACAGATAAAATGCAACTCGAGCAAACTTCAACTGAAGTACCATATCGTAGAGGGCATCACTCATTTGTGGCTTTGGTGCAGTGGTCCATTTTGCTCCGGCCCTGAAGTACTCTTTCATCAGCGGCCGATAGGCCCGGTACTCGAAAAAGCGAGAACGCCATGCCATCGGACTCTCTATGATCTCATCGCCTATGACTAACAAAATGTCTCGAGGCATGGCAGCATACATGCCTGTTTGTTAAAAAATTGTTCAGTGATCGGGCCATACTTTCAGGGTGCGAGTTTGTGATTTATCTTGAATGACGAAGTGGCAAATACATTGTACAAAGGCAGCATGTTCACTGGTCTGCAAGGAGTAATTAAGGGAGGGGACTACATTTACATATCTCCTCATTTTACCACTTTATAGAAAACAGCTTCTTCTTCAGAATTTGGTACTGTTTTGAAGAACTTTGACAGTTTTCTTTCAGAAATGTCTCCAAATTCTGGAAATTTTCCAAAGTCAGATACATGTACATGTAACTTCCTGAAAAAAAATTGACTTTCGAAGTTTTAAAGTATGGATTTGCATCAGAGAATGTCAAAATATAGTATCCAAATACTTAAACCATCACATAGCAAATGTTCAGGACACGGGCAGAATTTACTTGAATGCAATAGTGTGAAAAAAGGTTGTTTTAAGTTTAAGATGTAACGAACACCGATGCCTTTGGGCCTTGACTGTAGTGGAGACAGTATGTCTCCAAATGTATGTATTTATTTTGAATGCACATGTAACAAAAAGTCATACCCACTGGATGAAAGTCTTGTTAATAAAGTACCAATTTGTTTTGAAACACAAAAGAACAGATTCTCACCAGTGGATGTAAAGTCGGGTGTGGAGTACTCTTTCTGGAAGTCCACCTGCTTGGGGCGTCGGACAGTAACGCCCTCATGCTTGAGGACATTGCACAGCTCTTCAATCTCAGCCTTGGCCCTCTCAAGGTGCTCAGGGGGAAAGGGCTGGCCACCTAATTGCTGGAAAAATCCCCAGTGCTGATGGTTGGTGTTGGCCTGTGTGGGTTGAGAGGATTATTGAAATTCCTCATCAAAACAAGTTGCTTGAGATTTACCATAGAGACAGTACATCTGCATGTCTGAGCACCAAACAACTGCACCAAGTTATTACTTGCAAGTTTGGAATAGAACAAAGCTGAAACAAGCCTGGATTTTGTACGTTCAAAATTTTGACTCTGACAGAATCAGAAAATGAAAGATAACAGATGAATCCTCCAAAGGATACCGATAAACACAGAAATATCTTATGTAACCTTAACACCCTTCACTCATTTTGATGTTAATGCGTGTTGGATTTCCCTCATTCCTGGATGAATTTGCATTTTTATACAGAGAAATAACAAATCATCATCTAGAACATGTTATTTTGCACAAGAACACATCAAACACATTAGTGTGTTTTAAAAGAACAAAGTTCATGTGATTGTTGGCTGGTATGCCGGATTGTGAAGTCCACAAAGAATGAATGAAAAATGCCACCATTACAAACTTTCCAGTTGACTTAGAAATTCCATATACCCCAGTAGTTCACAACTACCAGAAACAATGTACATGGCATAGGTGAAAAGTTGGAAAGGTATTCAACAATTATCTTCAGGCTTTTCTAATGAGTACTGGAATCTGATTTGAGCAGAAGCACACCCTCATGGGTTGACAGGAGCCATTTGGTTGGGAGTATGATTTTGTTGGCAGTGATGCAACCATAATGCATGCACCAGTCATTTGTGAACCAGCAAAGTGCAGTTCCCATCAAAGGAGCCCCCCGTTGCTAGAAATTTGCCCCATCTCTTGGATCAGCTCGGGGCTCACATGGATGGCAGTCAGAGTTATACTTTTCAAATAGGTGATCATCTGAGAAAGCCAGTTTAGGGTTTAAGATCTCCAAAAGAAAAGGTCACAGTTGAAATTGCAGTTAACAGACGTTTACATAAATTTCAATTGTAGATCTCAGCGTACACTTTATACAATTGTTTAAATGACAAGAAACTATGGACAGCTGTCAGGCCTAAAGTGGACAATAATGATGATGTCTCATTACAGAAGTCATACCTTAACTTCCACGCTAAACTGAGGCACTATGGCCCCCTCCACCCGCCCCACGATGACCTCTTCCAGAGGATCCCACTCATTGTATGAACAAACAGGACTTGTCTTGTGCATGTCAGCTTCTACAGCTGGACTGGTCGAACTAGAGTAGCTGCGGAGCCTGCTTGGGCTGACACAAGGGACCCAGTTTGGATGCTTAGTCATGGCAGGCTTACCGGGCAGCCAGCACCATGCCTGGAAGTGCAAAGCAATTCAGTCCAGTAAGAACCCCGGCAGATTCAACCCAGAGGCTGACTAACACGTCTGTTGGTGTACCATTCAAAGTCTACATCAAAAGCTCCACAAACTGACTGAGGAATCTTAAGAGAATATTGATGTTTCAAAGGGAAAGCTTAAGTGAGTTTTTCTTTAAATCAATGTACACAATTATTATCATTACTACTGTAGGTTTATTCAATCACATTTACAGCCCGAGGGCTGAATTACACAGTGATTTAACATTTATATAATTAAAAATAAAATAGTCCATGTACAGTTGAATTTTACAAGCATAAAAATGGTAAAAATGAAATTAAATACGTTCAAAATCTAGAGGTCTATAAAAAATTTTTAATTATACATCAAAAATAAAAATACAAATTACAAACAACACACAGTCACTCCATGTGACACCGCAACATTACACATCAAAACCATGCAAAACGTTTACAAATCAAGACCAATGTCAAGTTACATGTACACAGTGCACAAAAATATGCAGCTTAACACAAATCAAGAGAAAAATCAAGGGGGGGGTGAATCGAGAAAGAGAAGGGGGAACGGAACACAGGTGAAAACTGAAAGGAGGGACAGAAGTATTGAGGAAGAAAGTGAAGGTAACTAAATTAGGGGAAAATTGCACAAATTACAAGGGAAAAAATGTGTTATACAAGTAAGTTACCAATAATTGCACATGTTCACAAGTCTACCGGTAGTTAAATAAGGGACGGAACTATTTTTTAATCTTTTGGTGGAACATAGATGTTGTTCAAGGGTGCGACCTGATCACAGACTCGTGCTATGTGAGTGTCTGGATTTCTGAAACCATCCACTAAATTTACCAGATTTAAATGTTTTTAAAGCAAATTTAGTGCAAAGAGAAGTTCTTCTGTCGCTCAATGACTCCAGACCTAGTTTGGACAAAGCTTGACTGTACAGTAACTGCTGTACTGATGACCCCAAATAATATGACATACCCTCTTCTGAATAGATTCAATTTGATTTGTTTTTGTGTGATACTAGAGTGCCAAACAGGAGAAGCATATTCCAAGACAGGCCTTACATAGCCCATGTACACCCAAAACAGTTCTTTATGACTTAAACCCGTTTAAGTTTCCTTATAAATATTTTTTGACTCACTTTACCAATCATGTCATCAATATGGGAATCCCATTTCAAGTTGTTTTGAAAAATTACACCTAGTAGTTTTACATGTGAGACCTGCTGAAGTTGAAAATCAGATAATACATACAATGTACCCTGCAGGAGGTGGTTCTCTCTTTCCAAAATACACAGTGTATAGTCTGACATTTCGATGGCTTCGAGGAAAGTTGATTTTCTACGGGCCCACTCATTGAGTTTATTTAAATCATCGTGTAGATGACAGATCCCATTAAATTGTTAACATATTTCCAACAGAATTAGCAGCACTGTATACATGCAAGAAAGGTCACTGGGCCAAGTTTTGTGCTTTGAGGTACTCCACTAAACAAAGTTTGCCACTCGGAGAAAGTTTGTTTGTACATGTACATGTACAGTACTTAACTTGTTTCCATTCCAATAACAATTGGTAATCCACTGAACAATAGCTGGGGAAGTACCGAGGTCTAAGAGATTTTTAATGGCCACCTCATGGTTTACTGAATCAAATGCTTTAGTAATATCAGTAACTATAAGTGTACCTATACTGTTGGGAAAATTGGTGCCTGAAACAAGCTTGTGAAAAATGTCAACATGTCAATGAGTAGAGGATAAACCTTTCTGGCTACCAACTTCATCATCAATGCTTGGCCGAATTGCATCCACGACCCATTTACAAACAAATCCTTCAGCCATTTTAGATAACAATGGGGTAAAGTGAAATCGGCCCAAGTTTTTGTAGTGATGGAGGGAACTGCTTTGGGATCGGAACAACATTGGCTTCTTTCCACTGTGTTGGTACAACAGCCTGTAAAAATGCAGGATTATGAATATTTGTGATAGGAGTACTCAATTCATATGTGAATTCCCTAATTATTCGGGCAGGCAGATTATCTGGTCCTCCTGTTTTTGTAACCGAGGTCCGTTTAAGTTCATTATAAACAGCCCAAGGTTGAACCTGAGGGGTGGCAGTGAAGAAGGCAGATAGGCAGCGAGTGTGGTAGGCTTTAGGGGTCTTGACCTTGGCGGAAAAACTGGCAAGGTAATCATTTGTGGCAATGGCAATCAGTTTAAAGTCAGAGGGATCGTGCCCAGGAACATGGTTAGATCACTTCTCTTAAAATTGGCCAACTTTTGAGTCTCTCTATGCCACCTCCCTGGGGTTTGTCTTCTGCGTGTTACGAACCCTTCCAGCATAATATGCTTGCTTAGCAGAAATAATTTCTCTATTAACTTTGTTTCTGAGAAGCTGGAAGTGATTTCTATTACCACTAGCAAAGCATTCCGTCTTGCACTGATAAGGTGCTTTATGTGATCAGCTGACCAGGGTTTATCACAATTATGACGCTTAACAATTTTAAGTGGGAAGTGCTCTTTGATACCCTGACTAAGTAAACTATAAAAGGCATCCACCTTTGCCTGACAGCACTTTTGGTTAAGCATCTCATCCCATGTTAGATCTTGTATCCATGTCCCAAATGAACAGACACTGCAACCAGTATCCTTCATTGGCCTAATAGTCTTTTTGGGAATTGATTACTACTAGAATTTTGGCACTAGGGAATCTAGTTCAGGTCACTTCGACCAATTGGAGGGGAGATGGTGGGACATTCATCCTGATCAGCAAAATTTGTAATAATTCAATCCAAAATAGTATCTCCTCTGGTTGGGTGTGTAACTACCTGAACAAGATTGTTTCCATTACAGATCTATAGGTCTAATATTGAACCTAATAAAGTCACCCAGTAAAGCAATTCCAGTGCTTGGTTTGTGAGTCCATAATAGGTCCACTGTAGACATTGTTTGTTGGTGAATCAATTGTGGAGAATCTGGTGTGATGTAGACCCCAAAGATGGCTATTGCAGGTACACTCCTTGGAAATCTGGGATGATTAAGGAAGACCCATTCACCATCGATTGATGGTGGGACCTGAATTTCACAAGCTGGAAAGGCCTGCAAATGCTGTGTAACATATAGCAGCACACCACCACTGCTCCCGTTTGGTCCATATTTACTGAAGACTCATGGAGTCAAGAGTGCTTGGCTATGGGACTAATAACTACCGGTATCATATACATGTAAATGTTTTTTAAAGGATAAAAATTTTGGAAAAAAAAAAGAAAACCAGCAATCATACACATCTGACTGCACAAAAAATGCCAGTTGGGCCTTATAACAGTTGCAGTCAACAATGGTTTTAAGCTGCAGAATACCAGCATGATCGAACTTTCCAAAGTACATAAATATACATGATAATTGGTTCAAAACTGGTTGGAGGTATGATGTACTGTACATAGCAGAACCTGTTTGATGTTGAGGAAGATTATACAATGTAGTTGACAGTTGACCACTCCTAACTGCTGTAACAGGAGAGCTTACCTTTGTCAAGTAATGGATGGCTTCCCGGCCGCGGCATCCCCCAAGAGCAATTCTTACACCCAGCATCTCCTGTGTAATGAAAACAATTTTGAAAGCTTGTTCAAGAGCTCATTTATTTCAGTGTGAACATGCTGACTGTACAGTTGGTCCACAGATTCTGTCACAAGGCTGAATTTCATTGGATGAAAAATGCATGGGTTGAGAACTGTTTAATGATTCACCAGACAGCAGTAATCATGGCAGTGGTCTGCTTCTGCACCAGCAGGGGTGGTTCCAGGAATTTTTCGGGGGGGGGGGGTGCCTCCGATTCTTAACGTCAGATTGTTGCAGACATTACATTGTTATTGATCAATGTACAAATAATGACCCTTACACAGGATGTCACCTGTTTTTATTGTTACGATAACTGTTATTTCATTCAATTTTTTAAAATTCTTTTTTGATGTCAGAGCAGGGATTATCACCCCCCAGCTGTTATTTTTAATTGAAACACTTAATTTCCTTGAAGTGACTGATATTAAATGTGAAGCATTGAAATATTTATTTTAGATCATTTTTCAATAAACGGTTCTTGGTAAGCATTTAGTTTGAAAGAAGTGGGGAAATATGGGGAATACAGTATGTCTCCATGACCGCAGACAGAGATTTGCTGTTGAAATATCATCAGCTGTTTATGTCCATGAATAAATTCAAGATGCAAGCCACACGTATTGCACCTTCTTACATTACAGCATAGGAACCCTCTCGTCAGCTCCTGCAATTGGTGCAAAAACAAATACACTGTACATGTACATGTAGCTTAAACCACACCAGCGCAGCTACTCTCTCCTTGTAAGGTTATTCAGACACACCTGCAGCAGCATATTGCACTTCGGGTACTGACAATTAATTATGATCTTCAGCAAATATACAGAATGGTAATGTATGCAGGCCTCAACCTGAAGCTGTTTTTTAACTAGCCTAACAGGCAAGTTAACTTTTTGTTTTATTACTAGACTAGCCCACTAGAAGTGCTATTTGCCCAATGACATTTGTTTAGTAAAACTGACATTCGCTTTTTTAAATTCCTTATTTCAACCAATATTGTGGAGTCTGGCCAGCAATTTTAAAACTAAAAAAATGGAGGATTCAAAAGTACTAATTTTACAAATAATGATAAACACCACGTGCAATCAATTTTATGTTTCTTTTGTTCATCTTTACAATTATGAGAAATGAGTTTCAAACGAGTAGATGTTTCTTTACTAGGCCCACCAGGCAAGTTGAAGAACATATTTTACCAGCCCACAGTAATTCCTACTAGAATTTGTACATCAGTTTAGTGAAGGTTGAAGCCTGATGTCTATCTGAAGTCAGCTTTTGCCTAACTTTGCCCCCATGGCATTGTGTGTTGAAGACTGAGCCAGAAAGAAGATTATTTACCTGTGCCATTCCCGTAAAATTTATGACCCTGGAGGTCACACATTTAAGAATATTGTACCACAAAATGGTCACTTTATTATTTGATCTTCTTGGGCATTTTTACCAGAAAAGGCTAAAATGAGACCAAAGTGTGATGGGCAGTTTTAAACTAGCTTTTTTAAACAGACAGAGCCATGGCAAGGATACTGGCCCTCTTACTGAATTCAAAATGCAGCTCCCATCAAACTTCTGCCATCTTAATTTTAACCCTCTTGCTTGCAAGAGCAATTTTAGATTTTTTTTAACTCATGCCTAAAATTTAGACATGTCTAATTTCTTTCCAACTACAAGTATATACACAAGATGACCATTACCAGAGGCATGCTATGTATCTCAATTTACATACATAATATGCATTCAAGCAATTCTAGGTAAGTATAACTTTTTTCCTTTTTTTTCAATTTATCTTTCTTCAAAGAAGTACTTTGACAAATATCTTTTCCCTAAAATACAGTATTTATTAAGTTCTTTGCATACGGGTACATTTATAGTTATATGTCATGTAACTGCAAACAATGCAAATGCAATTAACAAATTGACGTTGGAATCTGAGACAAAACCTGTGAATACAGTCGGTAAAACAGGATTGGATAAACAAGGGTCTTTTGGTCTTGAAAGTACCTCTTTTATTGATTCCAAAATTCCATCATGTGTTTACACCTTACAAACCCATTTGTAACTACATGTATGTCTGAAAACAATACATATTTAGTATAACGGACTACTTTTAATTTTCTATAGATACAACACCTTGTTTGTTGGCAGTAAAAAAAAATTGTTGCTATAGTTTCTCAATTTAACTTCTTTTATGTCAGCTACATGTACCATTATCTTACATGCAGTACATGTCCACTCTATGTCTTCTTCTACATGTACATGTAAATATTTTTCCCACCACGATTCAATTTGAGTTTTTCTCATTATAGATTTTGTAGTTCTAATGTTTTGTACATGTAAGTTTCCCAAATTAGGGTTTAGTTCAACATCAAAAATATTTTCAGTTACTTATAACCAATGTTCTGGTAAAGCCCTTTCTAACATAAACATTCCCGTTAACCAGCTCTGTTTGGTCACTAACTTTGTTTTAAGATATTCCAAGGAAAAATCTCTGTTCTCATTTAGCAGATCTTTCAAGTGAATATTAGATTTGAACCATTTACTAAAAAAGAGACCCCTTTGATTAAACAATAAGATGGTTACCCCAAAGTACTTGAGACTTAGGGTTTTTTCGCGTATTAAAAAGTGGATGTAATGCTTGCCAACACAGAGCCAACTCTTAAATAAAACTGTAGTTGCGAACGCATGATACATACAGTATGCGACCCTTTTGGTTCCCATAGTTCAATCACAAGTGTTAGGTTGTGAGAGCAAGATTCCAGGAAATGTTTGTGACAGATTTTCCATTCACCTAAACTTCAACTTGTCCAAAACTTCCTGGAAAATGAATCCCTCAAAGAATCCTGTTTTCTTCCACAGTTTTAATACTCTGCAAATAAGAAATAGATACGTCTTTTGGGAAAATTCTTATGTGAAACGCAAGGGTCTCAAAATCACACACAAAATGCAAACAAACAAGATGTGAGCAACGGTTCAAAACTAAGGCTGCATCCGAATTCTTGCCCAGAGCTAGGTCTAGGACTTTGCTCCATTGGAAATGTATAGAGACGCCCGAACAATAGACTTAGCCGTAGCTCTGGAAGCCCGTTTCAGACACAGCCAAAGCTAAGCCAAGAAATGCAGACTTGGGCAACATGGGCATGGGCAACACCAGACCTCCCACTTTATTTCACTTTGAAATTTTTTCAATATGTCCTGACTGGTTTAGGAAAATTGGGGGAAATGAGAATTCTGCTGGCAATCAACATCTATTTTTAGAACAGGGCAAATTGCAAATAGCTGTTACACAAATAATGAACAGTTACCAGAATGTGTGCAACAATTATTCCATACAGTGATATGTTTTATGCCACAACCAACGAAGTGGAATGGAACATTTCACTGAATGAAATTATTCTTACCGTTGAATGAATGTGAAACTTTCATTGTTTTATAAAATACCTGTACAATACAGGCAATTCACAATAGTGCACCATCAAGAGTTTACAACGCATTGCCCAATCACAAAGCACAAAATTTGTTGACCTATTCCAAACGCGCACTGAGTCAACAAATTTCGCACATTGTGATTGGCCAAAGCGTAGCAAACTCTTGGTGGCGCACTATTGTGAAGAGCCCGTATTCCTCCTCTGTTAGCTAGAACAAATTTGCAGTCCTCATGTATTAATGACTGCCATTTTGCAAAACACATTCGTACAATGTTAGACTTTTCCGTCCCTACATTATTTTCCCCTTTTTTACTGTGAAATGAAATATGAAATGCGGGTGGCAACTAATCAAGTAAAATGAAGATCTAGTCAACAGACACTGTTGAATAGAACAAATTATTCAATGACATACAAATCAGTGATCCAGCAGTCTGAGGCAAATACGGTATAAAAATCAAAAAAGATCTTGACTGCCAAGTACACCGTATCTGGATAATACACCAAGCCAAAGGCAGAGTTGCAGACTCAAATCACTTGACTTGGACTCGAGTTGGACTGGAGTTGCTTTTTTTGTGACTCGTAACTTGACTTGTAATTATCAGTTTTTGACTTGTGACTGAGCCTGGACTTGCAAAAAAGGACTTGTAACTTGGACTTGCACCTTATGACTTGTTACCAACTAGGGCTGCACCGCATATCCGAATATTCAATCAATTATCAAGTATTAGAATATTATTTTCCAAATTTGAATATTCAAATGCAAAATTCATGAAAAAGGGAAAATTTTCTTTGGTTTTAAATTTAAAAAAATTGCACTATGCAGGCTTGATGCAGGCAGATTCAAATGAAAAGTGACAGAAATCTTATGACTCCAAGGTAAATTATTCATTAAAAAACTTAAAAGGAATAGAAATTTTAACCTCTTCATGCCGGGGCATTTTTCAATGTTGATGATGCTGGGCCGGCATAGTTATCATTTTTTCCGTTTTAAAATTCTTCAAAAATTCATCATTTCATTTAACGGACGTTTATAACCACACGAAGTAATCTTTAGGCACCACTCTTAGTTGACAGGTGACCTTCATTGACGCCCAAGTATTTCAGCCAGGCCTGCAGCCTTGTAAAAAGAGCCCAGATTGTGCGGTGTTATGTAACTCAGTGCACTGCTGACCTCTTTTCAATAGGGGCCAGATTTGCGTGCAGCGGTGCTGTGTAGCTCATCGCTGCGGTGGTGGAGCACTTTTGTCCCCAGTGGTAATCCACTCGCTCTAAAAGCCCCAAACCCTGGTATACGGTTTCAAAACAAGGCTGGATTATCACCAATTTTGAGAGTGAATAATGTCGATAATGCCCAGCAGCCTGGTCTTTTGTTCAGAGTACGGTTTTTTGTTACAGGGCCCTGTTTCCTTTGTCTGAGTTCGGAGACCCCGGCCACGCATATAAAGTATACGTCTCCGATTCTGGAGTCCCTGGCAGGAAGTGGTTCACAGGGCAAGAAAACTAGCCCTTTGTCTAATTACCAGCAGTCATGTAGGCACATTGGCAGGCATCCGATATCGTTTGGCAGTTTCGAAAAGTCTTATTGTATGTCACATTGTACATGTATGTTGATTTCTACATAGATTACAAGACATCAACATACATGTAGATTACAAGATTTCTATATAGGCCAGAGGGTGACTTCAAACTAGTAAGGAACAAGACTCTGGCCACCTGGCAAAACTTGTCCAGGTTAAAATAAAACGAAACACTTGTGAAAAGCTTTCTGGCCTCCGCCTTTCAAAACTTTATATCTCATAAAATAACAAAAAAACTTGTTAATTGTAGATTAATGTACCACTTTTTTGTTTTGTTCGTGTCTGAAACAGAATATCATTTGTAGGGGTTCATTTGAATTTTGTTTTGTTGTTGGCAAAAGCAAAAACTTTCATATGGGTTTTGTTTGAATAATATCTCAGGAAGAAGTATATTTCCTTCCCTTGTTTTAACATTTTGATACATGACTAATTAAACATTTTAATGTAAGACCGATTAACTGGACAGAGACAGAAATTTTACAGTTTCTTAATTTTATTCCTCTTTTTGCATTTCCTGGAGAGAATAAAGTCCAACATTTTAAAATGTTTTAAACGTTTGGGCAAGAATGCATTTAAAGGCACCTCAGTTTTCAGATTTGCCTGTTTCTGCCTATTTATTGATAACAAGTTCTATTGTTTACACTGAAAAATACTGAAACTAGTTTAAGCTCTTGAAATTAATACATATATAATCTGTTTCACATCAAAACATACATTGCCTGTTGTATTATTCATTAAAAAGGTAAATTTACATGAAGGCCTTGTAAGTAAATATACCTTTTGGTAAATGTTATTCTCTAAGATAATTATATTATTTCAAAAAGTCAATAAATAATTAAAAATCTGATTTCAATCCTTATGTGGTGTCATTTCAGTAAAAGAATGACCAGCAACATACCAAATTTAGATACAGTATTTCTGCAGTCATGCTGGAACCTCTTCTCTACAAACTCCCCCCCCCCACCACCACCATCACCACCACCACCAATCCACCTTCACAATGAAAGTTGTAAGTTGTAGTAACAAATAATTTGGGTAGGACCCCAGACCCTAGTTTTTAATGTTTCAGAGCCATGCACCCCGATTCAACTACACTGTGAATCCACTCCACTCAACAGCAAATTTTTGACCTAATGATTCAACCTAGGGCACCTCCAGGAGGAAGCCTGGGGCCTTTAAAAGAACTTTTTTTATTTTTCAATTTTCATTTGTTTACTTTCAACTTTTGGGAAGGTCAATTCTATAATAAATTAGACATGAGAACAAATTGGAACAGTGAGATTCCCTTTGAACTGTGGAATTTTTACCAACAAATCATTTACTTTACCAATGCTGCAAATGCATATAACTTAAAATGCCACAGGCAATACACTCTTGAGTTTGAACCTTGTTACATCTCATTGTCGTGAGGACTAACTTGAGGACGTACATGTACATATAACAAGAAATATTCATGGTCATGAAGGTGGTCTGGATAGTCTGCAGGAGCTGATATTTGCTGTGCAAGCCTTGCCCTCATACTTAGACCCTCTGCCTCTTCCATTTCTCCTTCTGGAATGTCAGGCCTGTTGCCATCATCATATCACTGCTTTCATCTTCTGCTTCCAAGATGTCACCTGGCCAAACAATTAAAAACATCACTGCAGTCTCAAACACTGAACCAAGAATTCTCCTGTTTGATTCAAACTTATTTTGGTTCATAGTCAGCAGTAACTCAGGAACTCAATTTTGTTGTGGCACCATCTGAAGCCCAGTCTTGTTTAGGCTTCTTGTTGCATTAAGAAGGCTCCCACGATCTCAGTCATGAGAATTAGACATCATTTAAGCCTCCAAAAATTTTCAGTGGTTACAACAAAGGTCATATTGAAATTTAAGATACAATGCACTGCATATATGAAATGACATGACTACCTTCACGCCACATTTTGAAGGACTGTGTGATGTGTGAAGTTCAGAATGTTTCACAACTGTAAACCCGGAATGCAGGTATTACTTTCCATGATTTCCCAGTAGGAAATCTATTTTAGATAAGCCCTTTAGTTTCACAGTGACACTCACCATCCTAATAACAAAGCAAAAAGTACACACAGTTAAAAAAATCTTGACACTTCGGGAAGTTAGGCTAGATCTTTAGATTGCCTGACCACTGTGCCAGATAGGGGCCTACATCACGTCTATACACTTTGAAAAGAAATTAGGCCTACTCACGTTATTGTGTTGTTGAAGTAGTATGGCCAGTTGATCACATCGTCTTCTTGTCAATATCTGCAAGGACGTCACGAAGATTACGGGGCTTGTTGTACTACAAGCGCAATGTCATCATCGTTCAGGTCTGACTGGTGTTTATTGACGTTTCGTACTTTAATTTGCCCCATGACCCTGTCTTCCTAAGTCGAAGCTCGAGCCGAAACGTTCGAAACAAAGTCGCCGACATGTTGGATATTGTGAATCCGGAGCCGCACAGAGACGAAGCCAAAAAATGTGAAGCCGAAGCCCAAAGCTGAAGCCAGTCGTTTCAAAATCCCTTGCCAGCCATTCCATGGTGACTCACATGACATTTGAACAAATGTTGACATTTAATGCAATTTACTGTTGCTAACATGGCACTTATGCAACTCAAATTACCATGTAATTAAGACAAAGCATTGTGAATGTCTCTCTTAGTTTTTATTTTATCACTTTAAAATGTTTGTTTTCTTTATCACAGTTTCTTTGACGTGACTCGCGTGATAGGATAGAAAGGGGGATTTTTCATATCCCCTGATTCTAAAAGCATTTCCAATGAATCTACAAGTGTGCTAAAGTAAATTTTTACTGAGCTTAAAACTTCATACTCTGACCTAATCCATGCATGGGTGACATTGTGCGAAGTCTCTCTTGTTGTGAGAAATGGCCAGAAGAAAATGTGACTCGCGCAACACAAATGCGCGACGCAGTAGCTTTTGTACTGCTACATTATAACTGTAATAAGAGTAACACAAATCCAATAATAATATTACATTAATAAAAATGATGTACCTACAAATACATTATGGAAGAGTGTGAAAACTGCTATTATCCCTTTACTTTGGCAGATATTGGGGTGGAAATCTATAGGGCATTCAAAATTTACTTTCAACAAGCATATTAAATTCATAATAACTGTCATAATTACTACCTACATGATGCTGAATCTGCTTGGTAGGATGAAACTTCAGGAGAGAACTATTCGCATGTACATGTATAAAGTAAAGTATGTACGCATGTGGTATTGTATCAAGCTTTCACATGTGGATTTAGTGCAGATTTCACAGCCCACCTTCCACATGATAAAACAATGCTGTGTTCCAGCATTTTCTAGGAGTTTTCCATGTAGCAAAGAATCAGGGGTGACTGTATTAAATTTGGAGGGGTGTCTGAATATATGATTGCCCAACTTACATGTACCTATATGTACTGTACATGTGCCCATCATCATACTTTCATGTACATGTAATTGACAGAGTTTCTAAAGGAAAGTGCTGCAGTTAATGATGTAGTTGTACAGGAATGTACAGCATCTTTTTTTGGTAAAAAGCTTTAATTTCATTGACTGATTCAATTTTGTGTTTTCACAGTGCTTTTACACTCAATTTCAATTCTTGGCGTGTGACTCGCGTGACATACAGCACATACATGTGACTCGCGCGACACTCTTGAAAGAGTTTTCCCAACAAGGAATGCAAAGCAAATAAAAATATTCATGCTTTTGATAGACCACTACTATTTGATTTACAAATATCAAACATTAGCTGAATCCCTGTCTAGTTTTTTAGCAATCTACAAGAATTGTCAAATTTTTTGAATCGCATGGCATATTTTGAGGGTTTTTCACAATTAAAACCTGGGAAAATACAAAAAGCATTTGGAAAAATTTTCGATGTTTTATCAAACAGACTAGAATAGCTAACTAATGTATGCAGATAAAGTAAAATCATATGACTGAGCTTCAGTTACTTTCTAAGGTTGTGATTTGTATCCTGCCCCCCCCCCTTTTTGACCACAAATTTCATCCATATTCAGGAGACTGTAACCTAAATAAAAGATTCTCTAAGTTAAAAGTTCTTTTGAGATTAACATGGTTTCAATATTCCTTTTATCAAATACGACTGAGATACATTTATTTTTTTTCACTTCAATATTTAAGTTTGATGATGACCCTTACACGCAATGGCTGTTTTAGGAATTGCACAGCGATGTGTGCTTCGCGTGTGTAAACGAATGAGAGCTCAAGTTTTGGCAACGGGTTAACTGCCTAATTTAACATGAACTACACTGTATCTTCCAATAATTGACACATATATATACGTATGAGCAACGTCTACCTTTAATCAGGCATCCACCAAGTGTTGGTCATTCCACCAGTTCACTATTGAGGACATGTACTCGAGCCACACCCTGGTTGAGAACACATAGCAGGCCAAAATGAAACAGGCTGATGCAGTGAGCAGAAATGCCAGAACTTGAAGGAATGACACTGCCCATTCCTTTCTAGGGCATCTTTTACCCAATTCATGCTTGAGTGTACACAGTGCAATTAGATGCATTGTATAGCAGAATACGAACAGATGCTGTAGGTTTGTGATAGTGAACAACTACAGTTGAATGTGATACAAATAAACTTGCAACAGGCAACTGGTTACACCTATATCAAGGATGATTTGCAAAATATCAGAAAGAGCTGACATTAATATTCAGAATGGAAGTACATGTACAATGTAGGCCCTATCATCTTTACAATGAGTAAGTGGGTAAAACCCCAGAAAGACCTTCATGTACTCATGAACCATGTCAATGCTAAGTCAATTTTGCGTTGATGCACACTTTGTAAGAATAAAAGCCGAACAAACTGAAATTCAACAAAAATGTTCCATGTTATTCCTAAAGTAAAAGGAAGAATACTGGAGGAGACTTGTAAGTATGAGCACCAGTTGACTAACTCAAGTTCACCTGTATGCCTTTCCTATAGACATGATTGATAGATCGGGGAAGCCCGGGCTTAGGCTAATAGTAATACAGGACACGATTACTTTCTGGACAAAATGTGTGTAGGCCTAAGACGATTTCTACCCTAATGGCAATCCTAACATACTTTGTTAACTTCCGACCCATCCACTGCCATCGCAACAGATAAAACAGAAATAGCCTAACTTAGGCCCCCAGTGTACAGGCAGGTGTAGGCAGCTAGTAAGGATTAATTAAAACAGCCTTACGCGTGGTGATAACTTGAGCCCACGGCATTCATCAAGAAAGGCAGAAACTTATTACCTGACCTTCTTAATCTTCTCTCGTAGCTGCGACTTATAGCCGAATACAGATAGCGCTTGCTTGCGCCGGCTAAATGTACTGTATGTGTTCACGTGTCCATACGTGTACTACTGAAAGATACATGTACGTTTTCAAACGTGGACACAAATCACTCAATAGGAGGTCCGGCCGCCTCTCGACTAAACTATGGAGGTACTGTACTTATGGTCTTGAAGTGTACATGTATCACGCGTACACAATATATATGGATGGCTCGACCACCAGGCCGGCTTCGTGTGCGCGTACGCGTGCACGACCGGTGATATGACTGCTGGCCAATCAGCGGCGGGTAAGTTTGAGCGAGTGGCCTTGGGGCCGGGGATCTCATGACCTCGATTCCATGGGCTGGCTGCGTGCGCGTTCCTTGACTAGCCTCTGGTCAGTTGTGTTGAGTATGAAAACGTAGACTTGGAATCAAGTCGTTAGTCCGTCGTGTTTGTCTTCCATACGCTGCGTCATATTGTCACGGACATATATAAAAAACCTGGACTTGCAACGCCTTTGTATGAAGAAGAAGCCAACCAGCGGCCATTTTACCGAGCCGAATACGAATGCGTGGGTCGGCTCCCTTCTATTGACGTCAGGAAGAACAAAGGCGGGCATTGCCAGAAAAGCTTTGTATTCGGCTGGGTAAAATGGCCGCGAGTGGATTCCATGACTCTATAAGCTGATTAAGGGCATTGCGAGTCCAGATTTTATTATACACGTCCGTGCATATAGTGCGCAGCCCGTTCACGGTTGACTGCGATCCATGAGAAACTGCCGGAACACATATTGGAATTATGGTCAGAGTGGCTTAACATGTAAAAATCAGGAGGGTTTTTGGAAAACAGTCCTTAATTTTTTGAACGTACATTGCATTGACAATACGCCTCAAATCAATAATCTACTCTTATTGCATTACATTGAATGAAATGGTTGACGCCGTTTAACAATAAATAACAATTTATACAATATATATGAAATAACACTTGATATGCTCATGTATTTTAACATAGAGAATGTTGAATGCGAACAATTTTGCTAAGATGGGTTGAATTTGTATTTTTTCTATCTCAAAACGAGACACAGATAATTGGTTGCCACTTTTCTAGTGAGCATCAAGTCTCATCTCCTGGGGAAAAATGAAAATTGAATTTAATAGCCCTACTGACTACTGGCTATGTTCTCACCCATCTATTGCTCCGTGCAAAGCAAATCCATAAACCTTTAGCTTGTCATGCTGATCGACGTGGATTGCAAAATTCGGGTCTTCATTGACATAGGATCGTCTCCTCAGTCTATGTCTTCCACGTAGTTCTACCCCTTCAGGGTCTAGCATGCGTTGCCCTCCAAGGACGACGCTCCTACAAAAAAAATTCACACAATGTACGATGTCTAAAAACAAGAAGAGTAAAAAACATTCAAATGAAAACTAGATGAGAAATGTATTGCGTCAGCAATTGATAATGTTTTATTCTTGTCGGTCTACCTTGGAACAATGATGCTATAGCGTGACAACATTCTTCTTGCCATGGCCCGGCATCCCAGATTGTGGCCACTGCCTTGTAATTCAGCCTACGAAGAATAAGTCGTTAAATAAATAAGAAAGCAATTATCTGGTTGCCCTATTAGTATTTCCAGAAGCACCGGGAAATGAAACGTTCGTAGGATTAAATTAATTTACAGTTGATAACCAGCACAACTGTATGTGTAACATCTTCTAGCATATGAAATACAGTACTGTAACATAAAACCATGTAACTCTACTTTTGAACACAGAAATTACTTTACATAAAACCTGCATACAACCCACTTCCGTGCAAAAAGTGGTAGAGGACATGCACCAGATTTAAAGATTGAGGGCATACGAGCAATGAAACCCAACAAAGGAATATTCTGTAAGTAAAATTCTTCTATTTAATTAATTTGGTACAATAATAGCGGATCGAGAATGTATTTGACACAACCACTGCTTGAATGAAACTTGCATACAAAAGAAATGTTTCAACCTAAAGTGTCTCTTCTCTCACTGCTACCGTTTTCAAGACGTTCTGTTACCCCTACCCGCAAACTTATTAAGAACCAGTTCAGTTTGCGGAGAATTCGGTGCAGCGTTCTCAGGCCGACAGCACAAGGAATAAAAACATATCCATCTCTATAAAACAATGCACAAGTGTTATTTCCACGCATGGGCCGGAGGACAGCGATACTAACCGTTCAAAGTCTAACTAGTACATGTACATGTACACAAATACTACAGCTATAGGCCAACATTCAAGTCATCCATGTCAGCATATACAAATAAAGTAGGCCAATACCTGATGGTAATTCGATGTCAAAGGACCAAAATTGAAAGAATCTCCTCGTAGCTGTAGCCTGCTTCAAAGTAATGACAGACCAATCGGTCTCATTGTAGGATAGTGTCATTGCCGTCATTGTTGAAAGCATGTTGTGGTTGTAGCAACGTATACATTTCTGCTCAGGTCGGAGGCTAAAGCATGTAGGCTACAGGCTGTGTTATACCAGGCAAGGTATGGGACGGAGGGGTACCCCCCTTACCTGTCTAATCCGTATACAAACTCCAGACTATTGTCACCTAACTCATCCCCCCTAGAATCTGTAAAGAATTTCTGAGATTCCGATTAAACAATGACCAACACAAAGGCAGGGGTTCTCTCCGTCTAATAACTGGCTTCAAATGGGCTGTCTGGAGGTCAAAGTTAAAATTTTTCATCGAGAAATGCGATGCCCGTTGAAAAATGCGACGCCGGTTGAAAATGCGACGCCCGGTCGAAAAAAGCGACGGTGGTCGAAAAATGCGACGCCCAACGTAAAATGCGACGCCCGTCAAAAAATGCGACGCCCGTCAAAAAATGCGACGTCGGTTAAAAAATGCGACGCCGGCTAAAAAATTCGACGCCCTCAGAAAAATGCGACGCCGGCAGAAAATGCCACGCCGGCTGAAAAATGCGATGCCGGCTGAAAAACGCGACGCTGGCTGAAAAATGCGACGCCCGTCGAAAAATGCGACGCCGGCTGAAAAATGCAACGCCAGATGGCACGTATGGTGTTCCATATGACGTACCGACCCCAAAGAGTACAAGTATTAGTGTAACTTAACTTAATTCGTGTTCTCATTTATTAAAACACTGGCGGCCTACATACAGTTGATAAGGCTTCGTAGTTTGCAAAAGAGGAGTCTAAGTTGCATATGCGACCGGCAGGGATCAAGTAAATTGGTATGAGAAGTTTCAAGTTATGCCATTTTAGTTGGATTTAAGGTTTGTAAAGCCTGACAAACTGTACGACGAAAAACTGTATTCTTGTATTGTTTTCAGGAAGTAATATGGAAGACCTTTTGCAGGAACTTGGATTGGAGGAATTCGTGGATGCTTTTGTGGCAAACAATGTAAGTATTAAAATAATTGCAAGAATGGTATACCATTCTGCGATGGTTGGTAAATGGTAGAAACACATGTTGTCTGATCGATGGGAATTGAAATGGTTCTTTCCAGAGTAGCCCAAATGAATCGTACATTTTGTTGTACTAGAAGTGAAATTTTGCACACGATTGGTTTTAGTTTTGATGCATTTCCCACAGTCCTTAAGAAGCAAGAGTCGCTATGATCTATCTATTATTGCCTTTTGGGTTTATAGAAAAGTGTGAGAAAGACATTACAATATATTACTGTGGGCATCTTATCAGTGCCATTCCACTGTGCTTTGGTATTAATGGAATGGGAGAGTTGCACGTCAAATGTTATTTCATATGTATTGGTAGATTTATAGATACTACTCCTTGTGTGTAATTTCTCTTGACTGTTGACGCTCACGGTATAACATTGTTTCGTAAGTTTGCGTGAAATTAGTTAACTCCCAACTGGATGCCCTACGCCTGTAGAACCTTGCGCATGCCTGGTCATTATTATGTGGTATGGAGAGGCAGGAGAAGAACAACTTAGTCTTGGAGGCAGTGGACCATGTACTTGTTTGGGGATGCTGGTGCCATGCGTGTGGGTGCGTGTTTGGTAGATCAAAATTTATTTCTATTATCGGAAGGAACACTAATACTGTTGTTATCGTCTGACCTTTCCTTCTGTGGCTACGTGAAATGTAAAATACAAGGTGGCAATGACTTTCCAAACGGAAACGATAATGCGTCAAGGACTTTCCCGAATGTACAAGAGAGTTTTTAATACGGTACAGAATGAATAAAAAGAGGAACCGACATGTAATTGTTAATTTCGACAGAGGTAGGGTTCATGTGAATGTATCGTCATGTGAAGGAATGTATCGTCTGTGAAGTTTGAATCTTCTCTTTGAAACCTTGATCATAACAAGTAATAATTTTTAATTTTATTTTATAACTCCTTTTACTTCGTTTTAATTATGTGAAAGTAATTTAATTATTGCATTTAATGTACAGCCCTTTTAGATGTCATTGACAAAGTAAGCGTTTTTTAAATAATTCATCATTTTTATTGTTATTATTATTAAGTACGTTCACGATTGACTGAGCACTGACCAGTTTTATGAAAGGTTCTTTTTATAAAATCGCGCCACTAGTCGTTTGTGGTTTTTATTGTGTTATTTTTGTCACAGGGTAAAGGGCCAAGTCAAAGACAGGTTTGATCTGGTTCCTTTACGCTGGTACTTGCGAACAATGACAGACCTCCACCACTACATGCTATTTCATACATCCTTTCCTGCGGGCCTACTGCACTTTCTGAAATCTCTTCAAGACTATTGACTTGCTAAAACAGTGCGATGTGAAAATGCAGAAAAAACATACCTAAAGTTGCTTAATCTGAGAGGACCAATGTTCACCCATGACCTACCCATACCTCGTGTATTGTTATGGCCAACGAGTAAATCATTAACCACGCCATGGAGCTTTGCTTGCAACACTTATTGTATTTATTCCATCCAAGCTCTTTATACCTATAAGAAAAGCAACTACATCGGGTTCACTGTACAGTGAACAACATAGTTGGTTTTGTTCTTACAGTTGAATGCATGCGAGTCACAAGAACAATTTGACAAGGTTGTCCGACTGGCTGCTTGACCAGGGAGTCGTTAAGATTTTCGGACGCCAGTTAGCCGAACGGTATATCCTCATAAAAGACCTGATGACACATGAGTTTTGCTACAAGTAAGTGTATATACATGTACATTGTTTCATTTGCACATGGGCTAATAATGATTGTTATGCGTCAAGTTAACTGTCGGAATGAAGCAATCACCTGGAAAAACCAAATTATTGAACCACTAATGTTAAATTTGTGTTGATAATGTCGTTCATGTATTATCAACATCCCTACATGTTCCTTGCTAATTCGTTTTGCATTAAAGGGTAGAAAGTTCCATCAAGCAGTTCTGCGAAGGGTTGGGCCCGATGTACGATCAAGTCAAACGCAGCCCGGGTGCAACAGCACAACTGTTCGTCTACACAAATAACAACCTGAGGAAGGCTGATCTGAAGAAAACATACACCATCACCTACTCACTGGAGGGGAGTAACAACAGGACACAAGAAGAGGACACAATGTACAGCTTCGAGACTTTCTTACTTGAATGTGAAGGTAAATTTCACTGGTATCGACAACTGTATATCTTATTGTCTCGCAAGAAAGATGTCTTGCCACATCCAGTTTATTTTTGGCGCAATGTGGTTTAAGGAAGGACATTTGATATGTCTTTTTTGGCTTTAACATGCCTTTGGTTGTTGGCAAAGGTAACTTTTTTATTGTTTTTATGTGTACATTTTATAGCGAACTCAACGGGAGTTTCTTTGAGTGAAGTTCTTGAGTTCTGGATAGGTGCAGAAGATATCCCACCGTATGGCTTCCAGATGCCTCTGCTGATAGATTTCTACAGCACCACTCCTGGAATCAGGCATCTGCCAAGTGCCCACACTTTCATGCCTGTTCTTTGGTTGCCAGGGGTATTGGAGATCCTGATGATCTGAGAGGAATGATGGTGCAGGCAATACAGAACTGCCACGGTTTCGGGAAAATTTAAGGAGGATATTATACAAGTTTAACAGTAAAGAGATTAAATTGATGAAAAACTGCTAAATTCAAAACTTGTAAAACAGGGGTCCGTGTGATTTCGTTTTCTTTATAAAGCAGCTTTGACGTTCATTTCCACATGATTGTCTGTCTACATTGGTCAACTTACAGCAGATAATTTCCCAAACTTAATTTTTATGTCTAGTCTAATTTGTTGAGCAACCATTCGAAGGGTTGTACACCTTCTGCGACAGTAGAAGGCATTGCGTTTGAGTGAATCAACATTAAATCATTGCAGACTGAAGCGAATTACACAGTGCATCCTTCTGGTGGCGGTGGAGTTGTAAATTCTACCTTTATTTGCTGCAGTTCTTGACGTGGGACTGGAATACTATAATTGTGTGTCCCTGAAAGTATAAAAAAACACATAATTCACTCACAAGAGTAATCATCCCTTTACATTTATGTACCTGACGCCGTAAGTAAATCTGCTGGCATCTTGAAGAGGGAAAAAGAAGGACTTGGGGTTAGTTGTTCTTCCAAAGTTGACACTTGTGCTCACATGGGAAGATATACTCACCGTATACTTGTGGCAAAAAATAAAAAATATCAGGCTTTGCAGGCAAGGCTTCAACACCTAGGGATGCCCTGACATAATGCTAGTTCCACTCCTTTCGCACGTCATCCAACTCAGATCATTGAATAATCCTGTTGAAGCAGAACCTCAGACATTCCCTGTAATTCAATATGTGGTGATTTATAAATGATACATTCAGCGTATGTAAATCGGCACGGTATTAATTGTCTACCTCGATGTTAACATGCTGTATAAAAGTCTGACGAATACGGGGTATCCTGTCCGCCTCCAAGATTTTGCGACACGTTGATCATTCACAATGCACGAAATCTGTCGACCATTTCCACACGCTCAACGAGTCGACAGAATTCACGCACTGTGATTGGTCCATGCGTTGCAAACTCTTGGAGTCGCACTGACGTGAATCGCCAGTATTGTTTGCAGGTTTATCGAATTACAGCAGGTCATTTCTGAATTCCAGACTCGTAATTTCTAAATTGTACCGAATGGATTTAAATGTAGACGTAACTAAGCAATATTTAGTTTGTGTATTGTTACAGATAAGGAAACAAATTTAACATGCAGTAAAATTTCACAAAGGACATTTTTCGAAAGAAATTTTTACCCCAGAATTGTACATAGATAACAGTAAGCGGAAAAGTACTTACAAATGTAGAGGGGAAGTGCATTCAAGTTGATCCCGGTTTACCAACTGCCGAAAAATGTCGACCCAAAAATGTCCCATCATTTCGAAAAGAGTTCGCCAAATGCGTTCTATGCGCTGAGAATGAAAAAATAGAACAAGAAGCGATTACATACTCTCTTGATTACAGTTAAGGATGTATGTTTGTTGGAACTTATGCATGTAGATTGTTGAAAGTCGAAGTCGAAATGATGTAGTGATAAATCGAAACTCCATAATAGTTCCTAGACTTTTTAATAGAAGCCAGCTTATGCAGGTACGTTGGCTATCACGACCCCAACAGGTAGGATTGCATGGCATAAGTTGTTTTACATAAAGAAAGATTTGAATTTAGCACCTGGTTATAACGAGAGGTGCTCTTTATTACACATGGCCCTTCCTGTCCGCCATACACAGAATGGATGGCAACTAGTATGTCATCAATGAAGACATTCTCTGTCCCTCTATCCGTTTGGATACAGCGCGGAGCTCCTATGATGTTCAACAAGTACAGGAATGGAAAAGTGTCATATGGAAGCATGTCAATACAGTAAAAACTTTTATGCTACGATGTTCTGTCTAAGGGTTACAACTCTCTTTTTTTTTGCTTCACGTAGTTCTGTAGAAAGAAAAATCAGAGTGATAGCACATACGGGCCTATACCTCCGAAAGTAATTAATTCATGTGGTAATAATGTACAAGACAGTTGTGACAAACCAAGGAGAGCTTTGTATTGGCTGATGTAGTTGTACCTTGAAATCACAGTCAGTTATTGTAGTGCTATATTTTAATATATACTTCACTG
>NW_019091471.1:713677-728009 GCF_001949145.1 Acanthaster planci | reverse complement strand
CAGTGGTAGTCTGTATATCCTTTGTCGTTTTAAAAAGAAAAGTTTTCTTTTTTGACTATCGGTGGTGGGTTCTTTGGGTATCGGACATTGACAGTTAGACTTAGCGTTTAGACACAAGGGTTTTTGGCATATCCAACAGGAGTTTGTTTGGTTATATCGTTGTCATTCTTGTGGCGTCCAAGACAGCAGTAGCGAGTTAGCAAACACGTCGTTGATTCCGTCTATTTCTTTGGTTGGGGACTCAACGAATCGCGTGGAAGTGTCTGGGCCCATGATTGTTTCCCAGTTCGTGCAGACACCACCGCAACGACCGACGACGTAAAAATAACCAGACGGCGTATGATTTGCTGCAGCTTTGTCTTTAACGCTTTATTTGTCCAAAAGCCGCTCTCAAGGACCATCGAATACATTGCTGCATCTTTGTTTTCAACTTTATGTTGTAAGTACTTGGGTAGCGGTACGTAAGAACTCTCGGTTAAGGGTTGGTATCGCGTCACGTTAATGTAAAATGCAACGATGATGTCAACGGCCCAACACGACCCTCTCCGCGTAAACGCTTCGATTTTCAGCAACAATTTTTCTCGTTGTTCTTTCGCGTTGTTTGTTTCGCGTCTCGAGAAGTTAACACGGCAGTATTTTTATTTTCAAACATAAACGTTTCTGTGACAAAGTCCCCTTGATCCGGTCTTTCTTTGATAAAAACTGGACTTTTATTACCGTTTGTGGTTTGATGCTATCCGACTCCCCCAGCTCAGATGTGAATTGTGCTTCTATCTCTGATGCGTGGGTCGTAAAAAATTACACGGGGTCGGTGTTAAAGAGTCGACGACGTAGTTCCCAATTTCTAAAGTTACCTTGAAACCGTCTGGCCGCCCTGCAGTCCGCTTTTTGAAATATATCAGGAGACGTGTAGGCTTTGATCGCGTCTATGAAGTTTTTCCTAAGGTACCGACCTTGTCTACCCGTAGCAACCGGTTGTAAGTTGTTGTCTTAAGTGATTTTTTGTAATTCGTAATAGTTCTTCTTCGTTAATTTTTGAAATTGAGCCTGGTCAGTACGTATAGCGTTAATGTAGTCTTTGCACGTGAGCCTTGGTTTGGTAGCGTGATGTTGTACTCAGTGACATAGTCCATTAGGATAGATTTACGCCACCTAGTAAAGTTTTTCTACGGGTCTAAAATCCGGTCTCACTATCTTTTATTTTATAAATAAAGATATTTTCCTTTTTTCGATGTTCGACACTCCTTACCCCGATATTTATTGACACCGTTTTGTTGGCATTTTCTGGGTGTACGAATTGTACAACTGGGTTTATATTTATTGCGTTAAAAAAACAACCCCTTTTGCATTCGTCGCGGTTTCTTTCAGTTTTACCGTGGGGGTATAGACGTCTGCATTGTTCGCATTTGTGCTTATCTTTACCATGTTTGCAAGTTACCCAGCGTTTATGACGATCTAAGCGCAACAAACAGTCAGTTGTTAATTCCCCCATCTTCTTTTTTAGTTTGAACTCTACAAACGTTTTTTCTTTGTGACATTCTTTACACATTTTTACTTTTTTTTTTTGGTCGACCAAGTGATTCGTTGGCTTAGCCGCGCTGCCAGCCTTGGCCCAGTCTCGTTTGTCGGTATTGAGACCGGACCCAAGGCCGCGGGTTCTTTGTTAGGTGGCGCGCGGTGGAGCGATGGGTGAGTGTTAGAGACATGGCGCAAAACTGGCAGGTTTCGCTTTACATGTATTTAACTCCACAAACATGAAAACAAATTTTCACGTACATACTGTACGTATTTCACGAACTCACGCGCGTGCGTCGGATACTTTTGATGTACGTATGAGACAGCTGGATACATGGCACAGAAGGCATGGAGGATTTCAGTCACGTGATTTTTGACGATCAGCGTTCAATTTACGCAGATGTGCGCAGAAACGCGCGCGCCTGCGAAGTCTCTCAACTTTCTGACGTACATGAAACTGTCAATAGAAATACACACAGATTCGAAAGTGAACGCACTTCTGCGGCCATGGTAGGCTTTTTGTAATTCCTTTGTATCATGTTACGTCAGGTGAAAATCCTCCATGCATTTACACGTCCATGTACATGTACATGTTTAATACTGGTCGTCACCTAGCGCCTTGATCATTGATTTTGACCTGAGCCGGTGACGACGATGTAACACCCTTAACCCTAACAGTCCCAAATCCTCAAATTTCAATATGATTTTACATACATCCTAGGGGGTTAGGGTTAATGAAACCAAATTCCATTGGTTACTGGCGACAGGTTATGTTTAATGAACAGATAGTTGCACTGACGGAAACTTACAGAAAATGCTCCTTTTTCTCCAACCAGGATGACTCCTTGGAGCTGGATTTTTGATGATGATTTCCTGGACTGTTCCTCTTCATTTTGCCACGGATAACTTTGACCCAAAAATGCCTCTGAAACTGTTTTTCAGAGAGGGGAAACATTGTGTGGACGTGTGCGAGTCCACACAACGCCGTCGCACCCTACATTATGTCGACTTCTTTGGGGCAGAGGTCCACACTATGTATGCTTTGCGGCACAAGTGTGTGTAGCAGTACAGTCCGGTTTTATTCTTGCCTAAATTTGAGGTAGCTATAATACGAAAAGCCCAATCATGCCAATGAAGTACAAATTTTCAGCCTGACACTAATTCGAAATAACGAATTATTTACTCGAAATAATGAATTATGCACTGATCCACAGGGCCCCTAGATGGCGCTCCTTATTTCCCCACATCAAATCCAGACACGTCAGGAGCTAGGCGCCCATGGCCATATACCAGGTACGAAATGGGACCAAAAAAGCAATCCCTATGCACGCTCCAGCGTATTGTCACTTAAAACAAAAGAATTCCTGAGATACCAGTATAACAATGACCATCACAAAGGCGGGGGGTGCTCTCTGTCCCATAGTTTGCTTCATATGTATGGCCGTGGGAATCACAGAGATGAATATGCGATTCGGGTGCACAAACGCAAATGGGCTAGAAATATGTCCGCCGAGCTCATGAATAAACGTTTTACACTCGAAATGTTCAATATTAGAGAGTCCTGGAATTGGGGAATTGAAGAAATGTCACTGAACCTCTGGCCCGGACTCACGGCTTCCAATTCTGAGCAAATTGGACGCAGTCAGGTGCGACAGTAGCACAATTTAGCCGAGGGATGCATTTTGAAAATGGCTACTTTTCCGGGCAGTGAAATATCCTTCATTTTAGGGGTCGTCTGCTTTGGGTGAGAATTTCTCAAAAATTCATTGGTCATCCCACTAAAGATTGAAAGGAAAATGAAAGACGACATGTCGAACATCATTTTGCTATCCAGCTTGGACACCTGTGAGAGTTGTATTTTAAAAATTATTTTGAAATAAAAGGATTTATCATCGGTTTCTATGTGAATTTATTTTTAGAGGTACGCCCTTAGATGAAGCATGCATGTTTCGAATCATACGCCATAGAAACCAACGCAAAACCTCCCTTTACTTCGTTACTTCGAATTAGTGATTCGTTATTACGAATAAGTAATTCGTGTTCTCAGATTAGTAATTCTTGATTTCGGATAAGTAATTCGTTATTTTGAATTAGTAATTCGTTATTTCGAATAAATTATTAGTTATTTCGAATTAGTAATTCCTTAAAACGAATTAGTGTCAGGCTGAAAATATATACTTCATTGGCAAGATTGGGCTTTCGTACTATAATAGTGGGTATTTATAAATCGCGCGTAAATTGTATCCCTTACTCCCCCCCCCCAAAGAAAAAGTTTCGTTCGGCCTGATAATGTCGTTTTTGTTAATTACCACAGTATTTTTCCTCGGCTAATCGTTTAATCAAACATAAAAAAGAAAAGAAAAAGAATTAGATCATTAAGAAAGACCTTCAAGATTTAAGTTAGAAAAGGGGGCATCGAAACCCATGGCACATGCAGTTCTTGGTTCCAAAGATGGAACCGTTTTCTGAAAATGACTCCAACTTAACTGGGGACTGAATGTTTCACCCGTAAGGATCCTCCCCAAGCAAGGTATACCGATTCTGAAATGCTGAAGCTTTTCATGGGCAACGTGTCTAGTGACGGTTGAACGTTGGTGGTCCGGTTTATGGGTCCGAAAAAGTGTGACTTCAAATGTTCGCCGGTGCATATTTTGTGGGGCTTTAAAGATGTAGTACTTTTTCTTAAAATTGAGCTCCTGGTTTTGAAATAACTGTCCACTTTCTTTTTTCTCCCAAAGAGGAGACAAAACCCTGATTTCTACAATAAAGCACAAGAGCATATACATGTACACCCAAGTAGGACACTGACAATGGTTGTCGAAACGGTTTCTCCGGGGAACAACATTTTTGGGGGGGGGGGGAAGAACAAATTCCGGCGGAGGGTGGGGGCACTCATTAACAACGAACTGATAAACTATTGAAATTTTCAGATTGATCGATTTTGAGGGTTTTCTCAAACAAATTGGGGGTTTTGCCTGTCCTTGTTTCATTTTGGGAGGGTTCTTTCGCTTTTTTTCTTTTCCTTTTTTTTTCGTTTTTATTTTCATTTTTTCCCAATGGGTGCGGCATCTGACACCATAAAGAGAACCTTTTCAACAAATGCCATTGAATTTCAAACAGTTTATTTGCGATTTTCTCTGAACATTACCGAGCCTTCAATTATCAATTATTTTTAGCTTTCACATTCCATATTTTATACACGCAAGCGATCAAAAACGCACTTTTACCCAAATTCCCTGAAATCATTATTGCGGCTTTCGAGCAAAAAATGTATGATACTCGGATTTGCATAAAACAGTTTGGGGTTTCTCGTATTATTCTAAAGACATCTGTCCAAAATGTTCAAAGCGATAAGTTTCATATACATTTTTTCAGTAATATTTATTTCCTCTTCATGGTTGGGCTTATTACATGAGATGTAAAAGAATAACATATCAGAAGATTAATTCAAGAAGAGGTGGCCAATCCTAAAAAGCAAAAGCTTGTGTAAGGCATGCCATGTTGAACTACTGTCAAAAACGGTGTCCTCCCAAGTACAAAACAAAGAAATTGCCTGGGGTGGGTTAGTTCAGTCTGCCAGCCAAAATTTTGGAGATCAACTAAATCACTGGTATATTCTCATTGTACAAGTTAACCACAACCACGAAAACCTTTAGTGTTAATGCAAGTGTGTACCAGCACAATGTGAATGTGTTTAAATGAGATTTGCATTTTTATTTCACGAGAGGTGATAAAATTATGAAATGCACTCAAAGTGATAATATGAAAATACTTTGTCCCTAAGCTTCATAATGTTTATTTATAGTAAGCTTATTAAGCTGAAAAGCTTAATACGCTTCTATTTATATTATTATTTAGTATTTATAGTAAGTTTATTAAGCTGATAATCTCAATACCCTTCTTAAGATTATAAGTTTAATTAGCTTGTAAGTTAGTAAAACATCTAATCATGATTCCATGCTTTGGTTTTGCAAATTTTCTAGAAGGGTACTGAGTTGTAAGGGGAGACAGACTGTTTATAAATATAATAACCACTGAAGCTCATATAACTACAGTGTTTCAGTGAAATAATTTCTCACCAATTGAAATAAATACTTTTTCTCTTACTTTATACAAAATGCAAACAAAATATTTGCAATACTTTCACGCTCTTTTCATCTTAATTTGTAACTTGCTTAGTTCTTTTTCTTTAGAAATGTAATATTTGGTGAGTAATTTCACCTTCGGCTTCAATACAGGTAAGGCATGATTACATTTCACAGTGATTTCAAATTGTTAGTTGGCACGGTGAGAGGCTATCTTGAAATTTAAAACCTCTGGACAATCTGGAAAATGCTGTAAAACACTGAACAAAAGCAGTCTTCAAACTGATAAATTAAGCTCTTTACAGAAAAGATTCCCCATGTTATCCAGCTGAATTAAGACATATATGTTTACCTACAAAATTCATCGGAACACTAGATCATCTTACAATTGATTGGGAGAGAATTTTGATCAAAATGGGTTTCTGTAACTATATGCTACACTTCTGTACAATGTTCCACTCTGAAGGCTGACATGAATTTAGGACCAATTATCCTATTGAGGTATTGTTCAACAGAAAAACGCAGGTTTTCAGTGCTGTTCAAACTTGCATTTTGAGGACTAAAAATGAATACAGACTTTTTACTATCAACAGCCATCCTCCATTGGGTCATACCATGGTAATTGACATACATTCTTGATTAATATCAGTAATTAGGGTCTTCTGAATTTTCCGAAAGCTACTGTGAATGTTCTTGGCAACTTCAACCCTTGTGCTGGCCTATGAGCTTAAGTTGGCATGTTTTCACAGAGCAGCAATGGCCCTCAGTCTGAAATGACGTTACCCTGTCCCCACACAGGTTCATGGAAGTTTGGCACAGGCCATGCTGAGCATATCCGACCAGTTTCTGTGGGAATGTACAGTCTTCAGAGTTGGAACAACGCCCAGCAGCATCTTTCTCCATCACAGGGGGGGGGGACTTCTACCATGGGGCAAATATTGTGCTATATGACGACTGTAGGCATTGCTTAACTTTGAATGCTCCACTGGATGGTTGAGCAGTCTGAGCCTCCAGCAGACAGGAACGTTGTGGTGTCAGGGAGGAATCGCACGCAGGGGACAGCCATGCTGTGGGCGTGGACACTTTTCCTGGCAGTCTGATATGGAATAAAGTTCTTTATTGATTCACTACAGGAAGAAACACCATGTTACCTTAAACAGAGTAAAACCAGCAGGACTTCAGAACAAGTTGATGAAGCACCTTTGTACTTTTTCTGACCACAGCTGGCAAGGGGAGGGATTGCTCAGAGAACTCATCTGTCAAGCATGTTATGAGACCTACTACGAGTATATATCTTTGAAAATTCAATTCAATCCAATACATGGTTTGATTGTAACAGTCATTTGTAGTGCATGGCCTTGAGCATGTCATTAGGAATGGTTGGGCTGACCTGTCACAGAAAATGGTGTTTGGACATATGAATCATGTCCCATATTCATAAAACTGTTTTAAAAAGACTGCAAAATGTTACTGGAAGAACTCTTCCAAAGATTTGGTTTTTTATTTCCATTTTGCAACAATCACAAAATTACATTGATAAAGTTATTGGTAAAGTTCTTTATGTTATAACTTGTTTCATTTTAAAAAGTAGGCGCAAAATGGGGGTGACATCTAGAGGAGGTAGAATCCTCCCTGTAACCTACCACTCAGACTGCTGAGTGATGCAGTTAACAAATATAATGTTTCACATTACGATGATAATGGATTAAGACTATATTGGAGTAAGTGAGAAGTGAGAATGGGCAGATTCCACCCCCTACACTTTAAGGTCTCTCTCTGAAAAAAGAGACTGCATGTGTAAAGAAATATAAAAATACACAATGTCACAACATATTCGAAACAGGTTTAGGGATCAGCCCCATGAAAATTTTAGGAGTCAAATGGGGAGGATGGTGTTATTGTCTTTACCTGACAGGTGTTTCTGTAGGGATCGCAATCCAAAACCAGACTTACCAGCTGGATTGTGCAGGGGTACCTATGGAGAGATATCACACCATTGTCAAGCCCAGTGGCCAACAGGTCCCGTTCCTCACTCCAGTCAATGCTCCTTACCACATGGCTGTCTTCATCGGTTTCCCACACACCTGTTGACAGAATACATTCCAAATGTCAGTGAAGACACAGCATACCATGAGCCACAGTACAAGGGTAATGCAAAGAAAATTACTACAACTACTTACTATGAAGACCAGTATATGACATAGCAAAAACCTTTTTCACTTGTGTTCGTATACCTTAGCAAGATTTAATTTTATGTGCATCTTCATCACCTTAGCATTGAAGATTTTGCTTTTGTGTAAATATGCCAGTGTTGTAACGAGTCACTCAGTTTGGAGACTCGAGTCAAGTCATTTTAACATGGTGACGCGTCAAGTCATTGGATCAACAAGTCAAGCCGAGTCACTTTGTTTAGTTGAGTTGAGTACTGAGTTCGAGTCAATTGGAGTCACAAATTTTTGAACCAAAAACAATAAAAACAACTACAATACATGTAAGTCACTGTTTAGTATTTTTATTTTCATTTAGATATACAAAAAATAAATTCGAGTGACAGGTATCTAGCCAACTAAAATTTCGCTTTTAATTCTTTTGAGACTTGAGTCTTATAAGCTTGTACTTGAGTCGAATCTCTATAAGAGATTCAAGTCGAGTCACTTGGTTGCAGAGACTCAAGCCGAGTCATTTATCCAGTGGGACTCAAGTCAAGTTGCCAAAAATTGTGACTCAAGTCGGACTTGAGTCAAGTCATTGACTCGAGTCATTACCACTCTGACATACACCTTAGCTTAAGTTTGTGTACATGAACGCAAAACCTTACTATGTAAAGCAATACCTTGCCAAAGTAAAAGTAAAATCGTGCTGAGGAATATGTATACAATACATGTAATTTTCTTTTTTCATATACAGGTCTTCATAGCTTACAAACTTGTTTATTTAGGAAATTTATGGTCATCCTATCTGTCTGGACTTCAAAACTTTGTCACCAGCACAGAAGAGATCAGTATGATTGAGTGTCATCTGTTATTCAACAGGCCTGCACTCCAAAACAAAGTGATGAACATGCAAAAGTAATGTGCTCCCATCCACTAGCCAGTAAGAGTTGACTCGAGTTAAAAACTGTGGCGTCATTTGGAGCGGAAATGTGCTGCACGCTCTTTTGATTGGTTAATAGGTGTCAGCTGATCATTCTTTGTCAGATGACCAGATCAGCTGACCAGCTGCTGGCAACCTCCATGGAAAGCATGTACAAGAGTGTTTCAGACTGGGAAATATGCTTTGCTCTAGTTTCGCATGGTACATACACAAACGAATACAAGCTGACTTCAACCCAACTACACTTATTTCAGCCTATACAGAATGGCATGTGCATGGGGCCAGGGATACGTCATCTATAAGCAAACATCTGTTACCTAGACTAAGAAGAGACAGGTTGGTAGGAAGTTTTCAATCAGGCTTGTGTACATGTATGTGCCCCAGCCCACATGCAAAAGACCATACATAAATCTGTGCACATGTGCTTTATTTCCCATCATAAGGACAATCATTACTAGGTGAAAGCACGCCATCTATTGTTCCCGCTCCAAGTGGATTGCAGTATGTACATGTATGTCTTGCATACTTAAATTACAAGACTGCATTCTTCATACAGAGATGCCCCAAATTGTTTTAATCATTTTCACTGCTAGGGCACTGACATCTTTGCACTTACCAGCCACAGTAAATCCTGCTGTACAGTTGTGTGATTTCCAAGTGATGTTCCTGTAGTCAGAGGAACAGCTAAGTGCCTGGAAATTTTGTGTGTCCCCTGAAAAATTGCCAGTAATTAAATGATTAAAATGGTTTATATGATTTAAAATTAAATGATTGAAATGATTCATGCAAAAAACAAAATAAAAAACAATAAATCATTTGCAGAATCAGTTCCAGCCACCTCACCTTGCCAATTCAACACAATAATTTTCTTTAAACTGATTGTGTAGCTAAAAAGGAAATTGCTCCAAACTGGAGCAACAAATAAACCAACTCACAGCATATGTATTCCTGGCTCAGTGAACTGCTTTGAAGTACAAGCCTGCCAGAAATCTCTTCCTTAGACCAGTCAAATCCAGTTACAGGAGTCTGGTGACCCTCACACTTTCCCATTGGCTCAATTTTTCTTCCAGTATCTGTTGCTTTCAAGATGAGAATGATGTCACCGCAGCTGGCAGCAAAGACCTCTCCTCCTACATGCGGAAGACATCAAGGAAAATTTGGAAAATTCCAACTAAAACTCCTCTTCAAAAACAACCAGGTCGACTCACAACCACCGACTTGAGCAAGAAATCTGTCTTGTGTGAATGTATGCGTGCATGTTTACTTCTTGCAGCTAGCATCCTCGACCAGGTTTAACTGGTTGGAGTATCTGCCCCGAGCTGAAGTGCACCCCAACCGGCGAAAAGAAAGACAGGTTCTTGTAAACGTTCTGCGTGTACGCAAAGACCATACATGCCTCATCATGGCGTGCCTATGCGGTGAGTACCAAAAACATGCCCTCTTTTGTTCTGCTCGGAGCAGATAATTAGTACAGCACAGCTTCCAACTGGCATTGTTTCCATGGAAAGTCTTGTCTTTGCTCTCTCACTTGTCGAACTGAACCTTAAGCCTAGCTAAGCAAGTCATTCACGGTCAACATATGTATTACTCACTGCAAGTATGAATGGTAAAAATGCGATGCAAGAATGAAACAAAATTATTCATTTCTAGGTAAGATTGCAAGCCTGAAAAATGTTGTGCTTCTTTTATTTAGAACACCAATAATCTTTATGAAGAGCATAAATTTCTGCACATTTTTCTTTAGCTTTTTTTGTTAATTTTTATTAACAGGTCTTGCCCTTACATCGACATGTTCATAACACTGTATGCTCGGTGTCTATGAGAGACTGGGCTTGCAAAAATACAAGCAATACTCGGGTGGAATTCGAACCCATGACCTCCTTCTTACTTGTGCAGACATCTTAACCACTGGACTACCGAGCTTGCCAGGGTCAGCTGGGTGGCCCGAGTCAGATGTAGCAGCAGGTACGGCAAACTATTTCAAGATGTACTTTGCATCAGGGAAATGTTAATTTTTTAATAACATTATTAAAAAATAACATCTCCCCGTCACAAGGTACATCTTGAAATCGTCGTATCTTAATGTGTCCATTTGTTAGTCAATTAAAATATTACCAGCAGACGGCAGCCTTTCCATATCAATATGTTTTGGCCCATTTCGTATCCCGCGTGTTTGACCATTTCACTCCTGTTAACTTCACTCTTTGGCTTGCCATGCGGATGTGATGCACACAATGAAAAGGCATACTCAGAATGTGGCAGTTGGGACAGAAAGCCAAGAGGGAGGGGGATCGACTTACCAGGGGCAAATTTAATGAATGACACAGGGTGCCGACCAAGTTTGATACGGTTTGTCTCCTGGACCTCCTCTTCCCCAACTGTCAGTACAACCATGCTGCCAAAACAAACAGCACTTTATAATTCTTAATGTTCAGTCCCTGATTGTTTTCACAACAGACTAGAATGCAAACACCACTCTTCTATGTTATGATTCCTTTCCCCCTTTTCCTTACCCTATTCATGGCTTTGTGCATTGGTACATATTTGTAAAGCAGATTTCAGTTCAAGAAAATGCTCAGGGGTTTGAGCCTTACCAAAGTTTTTTTTTTCCTTCTTTCCAAAAAACAAAGATACAACATACACCTAAACTATCAGCTCTGATATAGCTGTAAAGCCCAGTTCCCTGTGGCTCAATGGGGGGAGGGAGGTGAGCAGCATGAGCTCTTTAGGGGGTAAATTCCAGTTTGCGCCCCCAAACAACAAATCACTGGCTTACATGTATTATACACACTGCTTGACCAACACAGTCTGAGATGGAATTAAGACAGTTTACTCATAATGAGTCACAAGTCACATGAGCATTCATCCAGAAATCTGGCTTTCTTTTCAGTTCAAATATCCATGTTTATTATTTGGAAGAACAAAGAAATATCAGCTAGTGTAAATTCATTTATTGCTGCACTCACTGGCTGAGCAAAATGTTGATGTCATCTTTTAACATGTAAATTGAGGAAAGGAAGTACAGTGTTTCTTGGAGGGCAAGCAATACAAAGTAATCAGAGGTTTCCTGAGGTTTACAACCACTATCACAGGTCAAAAGGTTAGTTCCTGTTCTGAACTGAAAATTCTGAGGTTCTGGGTTTGAGAATTTGAACTTCAGTAACATTTTCGGGCATTTCTGAAATGTTCATGACTTTTCAAGTCTGCCTCTCCAGTCTTATCAAAAAGGCAACACGGTACAAGAGAATGAGACTCTGGGGAGTAGTGGTAAGTGCCCTAGCCATCCCCAGAAGCAAAATGTCAATTTACTGACTGTTTCTCAATATGTACAAATCCTGTCCTTCCACTCAAAATCATGGTGTGCATCAATTCTGAAATCTTCATTCAGAAAATGAAATCTGAAATTTCATGCACTGAAGGTGTAATGCTGAAACAAGGGCAAAGTGAAATAATGTATACGTGTACATGCACAAGGTGCTAAATGCTAGGAGTGCCATTACTGGATTTGTGCCTGGACTGTGTTTTCAGGCTTCCCAATATGCATTTGAGGAGTAAACTTTCAGTCAGGAGGTTTTTCCACTGATTTTTACCACACCACTAGTGATGTCATGAGAGAATTTTCTTACAGTGGGAATTACACTGGGAACAAACTACAAAACAAAATCAAAATCATTCAGTTGTATGAAAATAATGTGTGAAGGAAAAACAGGAGAATTAGGTGGAACTTATCAGTGTTACCTGTTTCCTTTACTGGTCATGAGATGGGAACCATGCAAATCATGTCATGCAGTGATATCACCACAGCAACAAGGCAGGGAAGGAGGTGCATAAATGGCGAATAGGGAGGAGAAGGAAAGATGTGGGGAGGTTATCAAATCAATGCACGGCAAAAACAGGCTGAGAGAACATGTGCTACAAATGTTTTCATGTTTACATCGTATGCCTTTTATAGGGTCCAATTTCATGTGGTGAAAGTGATCTTAAAAAATAATTTTACATGGGAATATTTGGGCTCATTTCAAGAGTTTACTAGGCAACTAAAGAAAAACACATGCGTGCACTTAATAAATAGAGCTGTCTGGGTGCAGTATGTTAGCATCAGCCATGCAGACCTGTTGTTTGACAAATGATTTTAAGGTGGCATGTTGCTAAGTTCTGCACTCCAATCCTTCACATTTCCTTCTCAGCAATATCCAATATCGAGCGAACGGGCCAAATGTACTGCAACTTTGTTAGGACAAAAAAAATTGCTGGCAGGGCCTGATTGAGTGGGTCATCGGCCCTAGGCACCAAGGTGCTCAACAATGTGGGTCCTACAGTACTCTGCCCAAGGCAAATCAGTACCAATTTCATAGCAACAGTAAGCAGTGGAGACTTGCATTTCATGTTGATGTCAAGCTACACAGCATCATTATACATTACAAGCTATGTACTCAATAGTTCGAAGCTTTCCCCCAAAAATAAAAATTTGAAGAGATATACATGTACATGTATGTGAACCAGTTAATGTTCATGTGGATGAGGAGTTTTATGAAACACAGTGGTGTTTTCTGTGGGCCCTTGCATGTTTCGAAGCCCCCCCCCCCCAATTTTTTTGAAGGTCCTATAACTGGATAATCTGGCCTTATCATTGGCAGTCTGTTGGGCAGGCCTGGCATTTGCTACGAACTTTATTCTCTTGGGGGTAAACACAACATCAGTGCATGGCATGCCATCCTGTATTTTGCAAACACCTGCAGGCAAGCAATGTACTAAAGGATGTTTTACAGGAAAAATATGAATATGCACATCAACTCTATTCATGACATGGGGATAAATTCCTATGTAAGTCAGCACACTTTCAAGGACAGCTATAATGCTTTGGAATCTACACAGACAGCAGAGAAGATGTACAAACTTACTGTCCATCCTTGGCCCCAATTATGATGATTTCTCCATCTGGGCCGACGTCCATGCAAGTGCTGTTAATACCCTTCACAACATACTTCCAGATCGCCTTGTGGAGAGCAGCGTCGTACAGGCAGACAATGCCATCGTAGGCAGCTGTGAAGAAGTGGTCCTTTTTGACAGGGTGAGGAGCGATGCATCTCACCTCATCATAGTGACCCTAGAACCATTTAAACAAGTCATTTGACTCCTCTAGGTCAATCATAACACTATACAAGACAATGACCATGAAGTTTAACGATGCAACTTGAGTCTACTTTAACCCAGGCTGAAAAGGATAAGATAATGCTATGTTTAGCAAAAGTGTGATAAATTATTGCACTTCTCTATGTGTTAACCACTCCCAGCCGGGGACTCCGAAATCGGGGCCGTATGGTTTATATGCGTGGCCGGGGTCTCTGAACTCAGACAAAGGAAACAGGGCCCTGTAACAAAAGACCGTACTCCGAAAAAAAGACCAGGCTGCTGGGCATTACCGGCATTTTTCACTCTCAAAAGTGGTGATAATCCAGCGTTATTTTGAAACTGTATACCAGGGTTTGGGACATTGAGAGCAAGCGGATTACCACCGGGGACAAAAGTGCTCCACCACCGCAGCGATGAGCCACACAGCACCGCTGCACGCTAGTCTGGCCCCTATTGAAAAGAGGTCAGCAGCGCACTGTGCCAGGTTCGTGAACAAAAGACAGTTG
>NW_019091471.1:652558-713609 GCF_001949145.1 Acanthaster planci | reverse complement strand
GGTAGTGCCTACAGATTACTTTGTGCGGCTATAAACGACCGTTAAATGGACTGATGAATTTTTGAAGGATTTTGAAAACGGAAAAAATGATAGTCATGCAGGTCCAGCATCATCAACGTTGAAAAATGCCCCGGAACGAAGTGGTTAATTCAGTTTTCTTTTTAGAGTGATTAAATTTCCTGTGTGTTGTCACTGCAATATAAATGCTAAATTTCCAAAGTTTTTTCTGTCCAAAATTTAAAAGTTCCCAGTAAAATACCTCTTTGAATTTTGACCAAAAAAGTAGTGATGGGCTTTGTTTAATATCGCAGCAGGAGAAGAATGTGATGGATTCATTTGATAGGGTCTCAACATTCAATTGACATAAACAAAATCCTGGATTTTTCACCTGTGTGATTGGAGCATTGTTGACAGTAGCTCCTGTGATGATGGGGCTACCACTCCCGGATAAAGAGATGTTTGCACTCAGGATGCAATTCAATGTGGTCCCAATGTACATTGTCTTCCTGTGCGTCTGGATAGTGCGTACACCCCCTTCCACACTGGGCAACTAATTAACCAAAAAGCAAAAAGCCAAAACAAGAAGGGAATGGAAATATAATCAAATGCAGTATCCACAAATGTGATGTACACCTATTACTTAACAATGCGAAAGCTCTCAAAACAAATGTCAATGGGCGTAAAATGATATCTAATGATTCAATAATTTTTTTATTTATTATTATTAACTTTTTATTACGGCTAAAATAACAATACTATCCACTCGTCCATGTCCATAAGCAACATAAGAGAACTTAACACGTCGGTATCAGGTTTGAAAAGATTCAAATTTTCAAACCTGCATTTTTCCAGTGAACTCAGTTCCCTTGGAACTCAGGGAATATGTCTGTATGATTCCATCTCGGCCTCCTGATATCAATGTATTCCTCACATACATCATCCAAAACACAGGACCCTAAAAGACAAACCAACATGAAACCAGAGTTCAGGCCTCTTGGTTTGGCTATTAAAGAATCAAAACGAAGATTTGAGCCAATTCATGATTTCAGCATACAATCATAAACCCAAAACTCGTCTTGAAATCTGAATTTGCTGTTCAACCTCATTAAGTAAAAACTGCTTTGTGCAACATCTGCTGCCAAAAAAAGGAACAAAAGGCACAAGAATAGTCTGAAGATGCCATTCTGTTATAGTAGCTCAGGATTTGCATGCAATGAAAAAAATTAATAGTTGATAAATAAATATACACATTATCATCAGACTACACATACACAACAAAAGCAAGAGATTGAATGTTTGTGATTCCACAAGTTAAAGTTCGCTAGTAGTAGAGGAGCTCCTTTGATTGGCTTTAGTCTTGCTGCAGTTCTGCACCTCAAGGGGTAGTGTTGCTTCATTAACACTGATGGTATTGCTCCTGGACATCTGCAGAGATAGCTCGTAATCGATTCTCAGTAGTACTTACATTGTGAGCGTGAGTTATAGTGTGAGCAATAGTGTTGCCATCTTTGTGCCACAGGTAGATGGTCCCATTTGAATCACCCGTTAAGAGAGCACCATTTGGGTGAAATGTGAGGCAGATGACATACTTGGCTTTCATCTTAGTCTGATATTGAAACATGGAACACAACAAAAATGGCAAACTTTAATTTTGTGAAACCAAAATTTGTTTTACATTATAAAATTATTGAATTGATGAAGCAAGTCAGATATTTTATAACTGTGTGGAAAAGTATAGCTTTATTATTACTCTTTACAAGTTTGAGAATAAGTAGACATCCCCCACAGGCATCGACCAAAATATCAAAGCAACTTACATTAGTTATCTAAACACAGTAACTGTATGATTTGACAAAAAGAAATTGCTAGATCATTCTTTGTTCTCAATTATGGAAGAAGGTTTACAACTGTATGACTGACCTCATAGTTGGCAATCATAGTTTCCTCAATGGTGTAGGGTTCCTTCTGCAGTTTCCAGAAACAAAGATGCTCCTTTCCAATGCTGACCAGCTGGTGTGGGTGAGTGGGATGGAAGGCAACCTGGCAAACAACTTCGGTCAGCAGCTGCAAACCGAAGGGTATGATCAACGAAAGCTGTATGACTTCTGACTGGCATTTAGACTGAAATCCAAGTCAGTGATTCAAGTCAGTGTAACTTGTACATTTGACTTGAGTCAGTGTCATTTGAGTGATATGAGTCTATGATTGGAATCAAGGACCTCAGTCATGATCCAACTCTGGAGCATGATGAACTAATGGTGAGAGGTGGGGATGCACAGGTATATATGGGCAAGTTTGATCAGTGACAAAATGTCAACCGATGCTTGATTCTGACTGGTAACCTATGCATGAAATATGTACTGGCCGTCAGGCAACATCAGCCAACGGTTAACAAATTGTCACTGATCAAACTTGGCCTATATCGTGCACATTCAATAAGTTTGAATTTATAGACCTATCGGATATGTGGTACCAGTAACTAGGCATCAGCCATACCCTCAGATGTACTGTACAAAATAACTGGCCGTAGGAGTCTTTTCTGAACAAGTGCATCCTAAGTGTAAAGCAATCCATGCCCAAAATATCTGCAGCAGCATGACTAGCCTGTATGACGCGGCTAAGATGCAATAAGCAATATAAGAAAAAATTAGAAGAGTTGAATGATTAGTAACCTACCACTTTCTCAGCCAGCCTCTCTCCAGATGAGCTGTGCCACACAGACATTGTGTGTTCTTCATTATCATCGACAGCAACAAGATAGTCCTGCGTTTAATAAGAGATATATAGTTCCAAATAAGTCACGTACAAAAAAGAGTGCAAAAAGACAGATCACTCACTCAAAAGGCTAAGATAAAAGTAGGACAAAATTCTCAATATTTCATCGCGATAAAAGAAGGGTGGATCGTGGTCTGATAATAGTTTCAAAACTCTTGAATATGAGAGCTTCTTACAGAATACATGTACATGTTCATTCACTTTGAGGTCTATGGAGAATGTTAGAAGTGGGACTGTTAAAACAGTCTGGCTGTTGGGATAACTCATCTTGGAAAGGGCACCATTACAAACAGAAATGTAAGTACTCCCATTAAAAAGCATACCTTGTCCCAAGTGCTTCAGGGAGGCTTCAAGAATTTGTCTACAGTACTTACACATGAGTGTGTTAATTAGTCATCAAGTGTAATGTGCAACTCAGTCTCACCTAAACTAAACAAACATAAATAAGAGTACGAAGCTTCTGCCTGTCACTGGAACTTCTGCCCACGTGACAATGTCCATATGTGTCCTGACAAGGCAGGCGGTTGGCCTTTTTAATAAGCATTTTTTTTTTACCTCTTCTTTGCAGAAGCTCACACACAGCACCGCTTTCTCAAAGTAACCTTCTCCGGCTACATAAAGCGTCTCCAGTGTCTCGGCACTCCAGACATGTATACAGGCCTGTGGACATAAGCGGCCATTTCCTAACTGTTATGCTGTTGTAACATTTGACTCAGTATTTAAATGGTAGTGTTCATAATCCATTTTATATGAGGAATTATGCCAACATGAGTTTTTGGAGGGAGTGGGGGAAGCACATTAATTATTCATTTATTTCAACTCAGTCATCAAAAAATGCAGTTGGTTAAGGCTGATCAATACACAATTTGAATATGTTCAATAATTCTATTGATCCATCAGTAAAAATAAGAGATTTAAACTGAATTGAAATGAACTAAAGTTAGACAGTAACTAATTACTGTTTTTACTAGCAGCAGTGCCAACTTTTATCATATGGTTCATACAGGAGCTAAAAAGTGAACTGTTGAATAAACTCTGATTTCCTATCCATGGAGAATAAATGAATGAAATTCAATTCTTTACATGTACGCTGGAAGATGGACTAGGAGGGAGCTATATCTTACCTGTACATTAGAATCTTCTGGTCCAGCCATTTGCCCACTTGCCAAGATAATGTTGCTGCTGTGAACTGCTAGACTATGACATAATGCAAGAAAACCTTGCTATGAATTTGCATTTTTAGTCAAGGTGTTGCCTTCGCTGGTGCAATTTGCACAAAATACTAGTTTAAAAATGGGCACAATCACAGTGGAAAAAAATGCAGGTTCATGTCCAACAGACCTGACTCTAGATTTTGTTTCAAGGACAAACTGACAGGGTACGTGTACGCTTAAATCAGCTGCAGGAAATCATTCATCCACGATTTATGCTGGCCTTTTGGCAGATCTTGTTTAAGGTATTCTGCTGCTATAAAAATGGTATCTACATTGACACAAACTGTATTTCCTGGGTTGATATGAACTCCACAAGGTGCCTCCATGCACAAATTATCTGCAGTCTATCAGATTCTTGCCTTTTGATTTCTGCTGTATGTAGTGTGTAATGCCTCTGCTTGTGTTCCTGTGTGCTGTACAATACCACCACCTTCCCTATGAAGTATGCAAGAATGCCGTCTTCGATGACATACATGTTGCATCGACAGTCATTACCGCGGTAGCCATAGCTAGCGTAAACAAATGCAAAATGCAAATTTCTCAATTTAGTAAAAAACCTCTAAACTTCTCAACCCCCCAAAAAAGAATTTCAACAATAGTTTCAGTGCAAAACTAGCTCCTAATTGGTGGAGATATGAGGACCACTTTCGTCTGCATGCATGGACTATGTGCAAGTGCTTAGAATTTGCTAAAACAGAGCAGCAAGAGAGCAGTGAAACAGTACCAAAAAAATTAATCCTTGCATTTGGAAATATAAAAGGTTTCTAGAGTAGAAGTAAATTCTTACATCCAGTTAAGTTCCAGGATTTGACTGGGAGCGTCTGTGGGCAACTCCTTCCCAACATAAGCATCAGGTACGTAGTAAGACATCTGTTGTCCCCGTATCGTGAATGTTGACTTCTCCCCATCTTCCTCCCTCTTATCTGGTTGTGACTCTACCTCCTCTGTGGGGACTTTGTCTGGCAAAGCTGGTGGTGAGGTGCCTCCATGTGAGGGATCATTGGCTGTCTCAACTTCTGGACCAAAGATGCAGATCTGGACTACTTCTACAGGTACTTTCATCTACACTACCATCTTTCCAGATTAAAGATGGAGTACTGTTTGTTGTCTTTGTTACCAAGTTTGTGACAGGAATTTTGCAGATCTCTTTGTGGGTAACCAAGAAAAATCAACCTAGAGTGGACTTGAAATCTGGCACAACAACAATGCCATACTGGTGCTAATATAAAGCCACAACCTTATGACTGACTCTAAACAGAAACGTGACTTTCTTAACCCCTTCTCGGCGGGAATTTCTTTCCGAAAGCCGACTCAAAGAATTCCAGCCTCGCTTGGCCACAAAGGTCACCTGCCAAACCGCAAATTCTCCGTTTGTGGCCCAGTGTGCTCTACACGCTTTGAATAACACGATGAAAAGGCTCATTGTTCGGTGGCATGCAGCACTACTCACCCTTCCACATTCCCGCTGCCTCTTTTCAAAGTGGGGACTATTGTGAAGCTGGTGATTATGATGCAAAATTGGTCTTTTCATTTCTGGGCTACACACAAAGACCAATTACCATGTACACAAGAGCCAGGGTCTGCCTTCTTTCACCGTGTTCGCTCGAGCGTGGGCCAAGAATAATAGCTGAAAAGCGGGCTGAGGATCGCAATTTTTATGGCGGCTATAGCCACCTTCCGGTGCGAAGGGGTTCATGGATTGATTGTCATTATGTGAGCAAAACTCATCATTCCCAACCATGTAGCCATTCATGACGAACATATACCCAATCCATGTACATGCCTAGATGAAAAAGTCCAAAAAAGAGGCATTGAGCAGAAATACGAGGAGGCACCGTAATGACCTGGGTGATGTTCTCCGTTATTCCAAAAATGTTAATGCAATCCACAGACGCCCATGAAAATAGATGGGTTGTGTGCAAATGTGCCAAGCTACTTTAATGTTGGCATTAGAGGAAATGCCTCCTACATTTTGAAAGATTTACCTTGCAAATGCTGTGACAATAAGTCTCCATCATCTGGGAAATGAGTAGCACTCACATTAAGGCTCGCACTGGAGTGGCTTTTGGGCAAGATGTTACCTGTACAGAAAGAAAGTGAAATCTTCAACAATTATTTATTATTGAAAATAATTTTGAACAACAACATGGTATGAAACACAAGAAAAATCTAATTGGCATACAGGCCACGTCTTATCAGTAAGAAGGTACATGTAACAACCTGGACAGTGGTCAATGAATTACCTACTTCCTTACTCTGAGAATCTTGCAGCAAACTCAAATGATGAGAAGGATGATGAGAAGGATAATGGAAATGTTTAGAAATAACCACAGTAAAGGAGCTGCATATAGATGAATACAATTTCATGAGAAAATAATACGACTTAGAATAGACGAAAACATACCTTGGGAATCCATAGCGCTCTGACTGACTACAGATTTCGTTTCTGGGTCAGGTTCATGGTCTCCATGCTCTGGAAGATCAAGTTCATCAGCTGGAGCAGAAACTACCGCGGAAAAGCAACAATATCAGAGATATAAAAAATTTAACTCAATGACTCCACTGTGGAATAAGCTGTGTTCCCTACAGTGTACTGGTATTTTTATGGAAACCAGTTGCCTCAAATCAGCATTTCACATTGAAGTAGCCTTGGTCAAGGCATTAATCATGTACCAGTAACCAAAATCTCCACAAGGTCATTCGTAAGCTACATCCAGTGTAAGGGCAAACAAAAACCTCGTTCAGCCACCATGATATGTAAATCAGCTGGACCAAGCTGGATTCAGCTGATCTGCGTATTACCTGGCCATGCAAGGTTGTTGTTCGCTATTGTTTTTCCAATACACATGGATTTGGCTAGCAGATTATGCTAGTGCAGTCAGTGATCATTTGGACCCATCAACCAAGGGCTATTGCTCAAGTAGATTTCCTGGCATTCACTATGAAAGCATCTTTGGAGTTGCAGCAGGCAATACAATTATTCTGAAAAGTTGAAAGGAATCTTCCTCTTAAACTGCTGTCCTTACCAGGACCTGCACTGTGGTCCTTGTTATTTGCTGATCCTCCTCTAGAAGACACGGAGGATTTGGGCTTGGGTGTCTTTTTCAGCACAGACTTCTTTGTTGACGAAGCTATACAAAAGGATATAGTACTGCAAGCTTAGTTGTTGAGCCATGCATGTCTGTATGACTTGTGAGTAGCTGTGGCTGGCATGTGTCCCTATGGAAGCCACTTGGTAAATGGCCTGTACTGCCATTTCCCATAGAAGTAGGGTTTTACTGCCGCCTATGACCAAGTGATTCGATCATGGTCTCATTGCAATATTTCCTTTTCACAATTAACTTGTCAACAGCTGCACCTCCAAAAGAAATAAACAGAAGTGGCATGCAGTTACTAAACAAGGAAGAAATTTGGAATGCATCCACGGGCAATACTCCATCATGGTCAGGGTATTAGTGATCTTTTAAAACAGTCAGAGATGTGGGTTTTGGTGACCTGCTTCGTTTTCACTGGGCATCATGACTGGGTTTGGCAAAGAGCTGGCCATGTTTTGTAGGCAAGGAGAGCCAAAAGTTGTAGGAGTCTGAAAACTGAAGACTAGATTCAGACTAGGTATAAAAACCAGACTCTAGACCAGATGTGACCATAGACTTCAAACAATGTTATTATGATTAAATGTGCTTTGACTTACAAAGTCCGGACTTTAAGCAAATTGACCTTTAACACAAGCTTAACTTAAAACTGTGTGAATACAATGGTCCATGGGAAACTGACACAAATTATTTGCTTTAATTTCTGTCTGTATCCAGCAAATGCCACATGAAAATACAGCCAGAGATGTTAACGTACAGCACAAAGCATTCCGTGCTGAGTGTGAGGCACTGCGTATCACAGACTACTACACACATACCTGTAAGCAAGAGCTTCAATAATCTAAACAGAATAAGTGTGCACAACGTAACGGGATTGGACAAAAGCACAATACAGTTTTTAACACAGAACGGTTTTCACTCTACATTTGGTGCATACAGAACGTGTTGGACAAAACAAAAACAGAAATATTGACAAACTATGACATGCTCGTCATCTATCACCTTTTCCAGGGTTTGTTGCCCGATGAGGCTGCTTTTGATTGTCTTTCATTCTCTTGCCAAGCGGAGTCAACTGTCTCCGTGGATTCTTCCCATAAATTGCTCGCATCCGCTTCTCACTTGCCTCGTGCTGCTTTTGAACTTTGGATTTGGTCGACAAGGAGACCGATGTAATGCTCTGGGTGTCCGTGTCTTCTCTGTCAAAAATGGAACTAGTCTCTGACCCTTCAAAGTCCTGCCTTTCGTCACTCAGGTCCTTTGCATTCAAGAGGGTCAGGTCAACTTCTATCGTTTTAGTTTCTGATCTTTCTGCTGGAGCTAAGCTCGCGGCGGAAGTATCTGGATCGACGAGAGGATAAGTCTCTTCCTTGGGATCAGAGCTCATACTTGCATTGTCTAAGCTGGGTTCATTCAGTGTCAGTTCTGATCCCACACGATTTATTCTCTCCTGCTCCCTTTTCAGGTATTCCTCTTCGGTTGGGTCCATGTCAGGATTGTGGCTTGGGGCAGAATCACCAACATCTACAGTCTCGCTCAACAAGAGAGATCCATCTGCCTGGTTTGGCACACTATCTGTTGGTTCCACGGTCTGACCAGAGTCACCAGCTTGGATGACCTCAGTCTTATCTGAAGGTAAAGGTGACTTGCATACCTCACCCTCCTTTGCACTGGGAGTCTGGTCTTGATCAATTTGGTCGGTTTTGGACGGTGACTGGTCTATGGTGACTGATGCAGAGGCTGACAGTTGGTCAGCTTTGGCAGAAAGTGTGATTGGATCGTTCCATGTGATGACTTTGCTCTTCCTTTGTGTGGGCAAGTTTTTCACAGACAACACATCTGAACAAAGCAGAGCAGCAAAAGCAAAATACCTTTATGAGTTCAACAGAGAAGTAAAAATTCTCACAATGATCACACAGTGAATAAAGGATACCATGGCATACCATGCAAAAAGGCATCAGCAGGAGAACCAGCTAGCATAGATTCTAGAAACTGCTGTTTCAAATCAAGCTCCAGTTTAATCTTTCACAAGTCCTTTCAAATGGTAATTTCTTTCATTTAAGACATGATTATTTTACTTCCATGATTATCCAAACCATTCCTTAACAGGAAAAAAGGCCACTTCATGTATTCTGTAGGTAAAAGGGTAAAGCATTTCTGAAATTTAAAACAATATGGAGTAAAAAAAATTTGGAAGCCTTCATAATCATTTTTCTCCTGAAGAGAAAAAACTGACTGCAGTGGGATTCAAACAAAGAAAATCTGGAATTACAAGTGTTCCTTCAAGTCTAGGAAGGTCAACTAGCATACTGAATTACTTCTCAGCAGTGTGACGCTCCAAAAATCTCCAAACAATGTTTTGGAAGCTACATTACCTTTTAGCAGCAGAAATAATTTGAAATTTGGTGGAATACATTGGCAAATTGAATAAATGTGGCCTCTAAAATATCACAGGAATTCTGATATTTCTACGGTAAGTTTGAAGTACCTTCATCCAGTTTTATAGCCTCCTGTGATGTTTTGGGTTTCCCTCTGTCCTTCTGGTCCTTCGTTTTTATTTTTTGTCCAGAAGGATCAGATGACTTGACTGACAGCTTCTCCCCAACTTTTGATGACTCTTTGGGCTCCTTGATCTTTGACCCTTGTTTAGTGAGCGGAAGCTCTGGTGATTTGCTCCTTGACGGCGTTGCAGTTGTCCGACTATTTGAGCTTTCAGTTCCTTGCACATCGAGTGCTTTTGCAGTTGAACTAGTGGAAGTGTCTTTTTGTTTGGCCTCCTGGGATACCGCTGAATTGGGCGATCGGGGCCTTATTCGGTGGTCAGCTTTTCCAGTGTCCTTACTGTCTTTCACTTTGACATCATTCGGTGAGAGGAGCGCCGAAGCTTTCGGACTCGATGGCTTCTTCTGGCTCTGCTGCCGCTTGTTAATCGCCGATGAAGGTTTCTTTTTGATTTTGTACTGGTCTGCATCAAAGTTCATCCCTTTTTCAAGCAGCATGAGAAATTCTGGCCAGCTATCAGGTACAAAAAAATAATTTCAAATGGATTTAGGCTTTACAATGATTGTATTGCAGCAAAGAGACATCACTGTCAAAAATGATACTCAAATGCCTGGTAATGATGATACACTTTGTATTAGGGGAATGAAAGTGTGATGGAGCAGTTGTTAAATATAAGATTTAAAACCAGCTAGGGCACTGGCGCTGATAAGAAGCTAAGCTAAGAGCAAGGATCACTATTGGTGCCAGACCCATTATAGGCACCTCTTGTCTTGGGTGTTCCTGAATGCCTTTTTATATCTATCTGCTTCATGCAGGAACAAGGGATGAAAAGTTTTCCTTAAGAAAGACACGCTTTACTTGGGACAGAGATTCTTTTGGTGGAAAAATGCCACATGGCAAGGGATGTGCGGAGGATGTACAACCAATTTTCGCTGACATGTATGGCCTTCGTGTATGTGTAGTGTGAATTTGAAGTTCTTACCACCTACCCGTCTCTTTTTTGCCAAAGAGGGCCATTTCTAAAAAAAAAAAAGTTGGATGCATGGCGGTGTACTATTTAAGACGGTAACAGTGTATGGCAAAAGCATGGAGCTAAATATAAAACTAGAGTGCTGACTCATGTACGAAGTGATGCCTGCTGGGTGCATCCATGTTTGTACACAAACCTATGGAAACTCTAAATTTTGTACGGCTTTTTTGCACCTATTTCTATAACTGCGTCTGTATTCTACAATGATGCGTAAACAAGCCGAAATGCACAAAACTAATGCACGATCAGTAAATGAGCGTATCATTTTGCTCTGCATAAACAACACAAATGCATGCGCGTATGCGCTGCAGATAATTTTGTCATGACTTTTTAAATCGGATTTTGGCGGTATCTATTCAGTGTTACATTTAGAGTACATAATTTATATTCATTCCATCTGATTTTGAATGTTCAACAAGCATGCAAATGGATTCAAAATGTCTGCGCCCAGGACGGTGTCAATTTTCTCCACGCGGAGAAGGAGAAGTTAACGCTCTACTAATTTAATATAGCTCTATGGGCAAAAGGTACAGACATGACAAAGCACAACATCCCCTAGTGTTCCAACTGACTTCTCAACAAGTTTCCTGGTAGTAATCTAGTCTCGGTAGCTAGTCATCTGCTGAGTTACATTCATTAGACATGATTACCCAATGAGTCCATTCTTCTCATCGGCACATCTCTTCAGCAGTGTTCGCATCAGGGTGGCTCCCAGTGGTAAGTGTTGATCCAAACAAATCCGGCGAAACTACAAAGTCGGAAACCACACAAAACAAGTCACATCAGCATTTCAGATTGAGGGACCAGAAAGTTGAAGTGAATACACAATAAATGGAGCTTGCAGAGACTGTCAGTGTACTGCTGAGATGGACCAGCCAAAATAATTAGAAATGTAACGTAGGAACTCAAGAATATTGATGAGCATCTGGAGATACCCCACTCTCTTTCTTGTCATCCTTTCCACTACTTTCGTAGAATACGGCGCTGACAAGTACAGCTCATTTCTAACTATTTTTTGCACAGTGAGGGAATCCCCTCTCACCAGGATTGCCTTGCCTATTGATGCTTAAGGAACACTGACCAAATGCATGATCAGGCACATGTAGCACATGGCTGACCAGTACATGTAGCTCTGTGTTGTGAAGATGACGTGCAGGGATTATTTACAACCTGGACTATTTCTACTGGGATTATTTACTACCTGGACTATTTCCACTGGGATTATTTACTGCTGAGACTATTTTCTACTGGAATAAATTTCTTTTGGATCTGGTATCAAAAACGAGTCAACTGGTCTTCCCTACCAAGGAATTACACCTCATCCCACGTGGGCTGACTGCCCCCATACCCTCATGATCTGACCCCACAAGTCACTTCATTACAGTAACATTTAAGTTGGATTGTGTATAGTTGCAAACTCATACTTCAACCTGTGTTCCTGGATAAAAAAGAGTTGTCTACTGCTTATGCTATTGTATCCTTATCCACTTTGCAAGTAAATGTCAAACAGGATGTAGGATATACAAGAAACCAGCATGTGATGGTATGGAATAGTCAAAAATTAGCAACTTCCAGTGACTGCATACTACATACTGTCGGTTTCAAAATGAAGTGATGTATAAGATAGTTCTGGTGCCACCATAAAGTGACGTACCGTTCATAGACTATATACACACGACGAGACGGTTCATGGGGCAGCAACTACCAATTATACGTCAGTTTGTGACGCAAGCAATGATGCGATTTGCATTGGAAGGAAATGCAACTTTTTGTCAATACCATTTTTCTAGGGAGCGATCCCTGTCTCGAGATGTCCCTCATTTGGCACACCGTCCGCATTTCTTCCAAGTCGTACTCATTGCTGGACTTAAGGGCCTTGTTGATGCTGGTCAGCAGGGCAATGTCTTCAGCATTCAGCTGCTGCAGTGGTTGGGAAGTTGTCTGCTTGTTCTGATTGATGGCCTGAATGCTGTCTCTTCCTGAGCAATTAGATACAGGAGAGACTAGGAAAACCATTTGCTAGAATCAGAACCTGCTGATTTGCCTTTACTCCATTGGAATCAACTCTGTGACAGAATGCACAGTCTGATGTATTTACATGTAGATTGCTTGCCTGCCTGCAAAAATCTTTGAATAAACAGTAATAGGATATAATTGATTGTCAACAATATTGAAAATCCATCTGTAAATACAAGACAGAGTACTGAGAGAATATCTTGTAATGATGTACGCCCTGTGGTTAACACAATGGTTGAAGCTAATTCCAGAGGTTATGTGACAACAGTAACTGTCCTTAACAACGAACCTGTGCTTGCCTGTGCCTCAGCCATGTACCTCCACAGACTTTCGATGTCCATGCCCCTGTCAGTCTCAAACTTACGCACCATCATCTGATATGTTCGGTTGGAGATCTTTACGTTGTGCTCCCCCAGCACGACTAGTGCGTCTTTGGTAGAGATACGGTTGTCCGTGTTGCTGAGGCGGCGGAAGCTGATCTTAATGGCTCGCAGGCGCTGGCGACTAACGTCTTTCAGGGGACCGCTGAGGGACTCGCGCAGTTCTTTATCAATGTCAATGCCCTCAATTTCAGGCAGAATTGTGAATCTGTCACTGGCCGCTGATGAGAAACATTAATTTATTCATTCCTCAAAATTACAGAGACCCTCACCTTCAAAAGTACTTTTTCCCTGACTGCCATGAGTCTTTCCCCAGTTTACACTATCAGTTTGGGAAATTGTTAAAAATGCACAGCTCAATCAATAATTGCCAAGAGGCATCCAATATTCAACACCAGTCAACTGCATACTGACACAATGCCAAGAGAAGTAAAGAAGAACAGGCACAAAGGATATGGTCCCCATATTGGCTCTGTGTTTAAAAAGAGGTGTAACAGAATGGGAGACAGGATATATAACCTCTGCCAAACCTTTTTCGTCACAAAGTACCCTCTATGCACGGTGAGCTAAAACAGATCTTATTGTTATCAACAGTGTAAGACTTTCAGTTTGAGCTACAACGGTATGAATGAAAAGGTCTCACTTAGATCTGCCGTTGACTGAGGTGTACGCTTCCGGAAGCTGTTGTTAAGTCCACTTCCACCTGGTATGGCTGGCAACTGGTTCCCATTCTTCTGTTCCTTTAAAAACAAAATTCATTAGTGACCTCTCTCACTTGTCATATCTGTGTTTTGTTTGTTTGAAGCCACAAAAGTGCCCCAAATCTAAAGAAGGAAGCTTTACAACTTACCTTATGATGTTTTAGCTCATTGAATGCCATATTCCTAGAAGAACAGTATTCCAGGCTCTCAATTTCAAATCAAAAGCTTCAGAGTCATGTTCCAAATTGTGCTAAAATTCAGCATCTGGGACAAGCTCTCATTTAGCTAATTGCGGCAATGCAGTGTTGCACACTGAACCAACAAATTACAGCAACTGCATGTGCTTGTGCTCTTGCCAAATTAAAAATGAACTACTAATGGCAATTTCCATAAATGCATCTTCAGAATATATTGTTAGAAATACTCGAAAATGACAGCTTGCTTAAAAGAATAATTTCACAGAAAATTTAGTTCTTTAAACCAAGTATGCCTTTCAACAATAATTTTTTTCAGTTATTTTATGGACAGCTGCAAATGTGGGATTATACATAAACAGCCCTTCTAATTTCTCCCATCTTATTACTGTCAAGAAGATGTGTGCTAACATCTGCAAGCTAACACCGGCGTAACAACCATTTATCAACCTTCATTTTGTTTTTAACAAATTTCAGTTTTGCAGGGTAAAACACCCCATAGAATACCTCATGATAGCCCAAGAAATGTAACCAGGTATTGTTCCAAATAATACAGTTGTGCATGTCTTCCTATTTCTGTTAAAGAAAACTATGTCTTTCCAAGCTGTACCTGGAGTTGGTAACAAAGAGCTAGGTAGATTAAAATACTAGAGCACTAACTCACTTTCGAAAGAGGAGTCTGCTGGGGGTATCCATATTTGTGGTCAAACCTATGGGAAAACTCAAAATGTTGTATGGCTTTAAACACATACATGTACGGCTATTTGCGTCTGTTTTGTGGAATGCTTCAACAAAGCTTGGGCACCAGAAACCTAAATCCAAAATCAGTAAATGAGTGTTTTGTTTTGCTCCATGTTGACAATGCAAAGACAGGCTCATATGTGTTTGTGCTGATGATGAATTTTGCCATGGCTTTTTGAAATGCATCACACTACTAGTAACAGAAAATGTCATTGTATATCACCTGCGTATGTACACCTATGTTCTCCTTGTGTGTCGCATCCTGAGTACATCATTCAGAATTTGTTCCGTCTTATTTCATCATGCTTCACAAACAGACATGACTTCAAACTATCTGTCCCCAATATGCCATCAATGTACCGGGTATCTCCGTGCAGGGAATGAGAAGTTAAAGCTCAACTAAGGAAGCTACATGTACATGTAGCTCTGCATTTGGTACACCTACAGTTAGCTTCCAGTGTTGTAGTCAAGTACTTGTCAAGTACCAAGCTCATATGCTAAATAGTGAATTGGTTAGGAAGGAACAAAGCTAGATAACATGGGCATTGGATGGTAGATCGACAAATGTACACGTATGCATATGTAAGATTCCAAAAGAAATTTAGAACTTCCCACTCTTCCAGTTTTAAAGTGGTTGAAAAGTACTCAGCTGAGTATATTTTGAGCGCTTCTGTTATATAACTTTAAGTTTTACAATAATAACAGTGGTACTCTATAAAATTCATAACATGCTGGTATCTGCCAAGAAGTGACACTCATGGCACAATAAAAATTGATGGTTTAAGAACACTCTTTTCTTGTTGGTTTCCTTGGCTGTTTGTCTTCCTTTTGCTATGGTTAACCATACTGTATAAAATCCCTCTAAAACTGTTTTCCAGAAACGGGGTAAACTTGTGAGGACCCAGCTTAGTCCATGCAAGGTTCATAAAACCTGTATCACCTGTAAAACCTGAGCAAAAATGCACTCTGATTCCATAATTTATTCATTAGATTTTTTCAACCTTCCTGTTACCAGGGAAACAAAAAAGCACCCATTATTTATTTAACAGATACTAACCGGAACAATCCATCAGTCATGCACTACAACCACCTTATGTTCAATAATTGCAATTGGATAAAGAAAATACTAGAAAGAAACCACACCAGCTTACCAATACCCCAGTTATTGATGACATTTGCTTACCACTTTCGCTTGTGTACCAGTTGACATACTTCAAGATGGTACTTGGAATAAAACCTAGTCTGGGGAATTAACGTTGCTGTGCAGGTCTGATCATTCCTCAATTCTCTATCTTGTGCTTGAAATCTTACATGTACAGTAGTGTCAATTTGATCTTCAAAATTTGTCTATCCTTTCCACCCCCCTAAATTTTGCCCACAAAGAAAAACCTCCTAAAAACATTCTTCCAGGCAAATTGTTGGTGCCAGTGGGGGTATTTAAATTACCAAGTTCTCGAGTGTGACAAAAACCTCTTCTAAAAGGCTAAATTATCATAGAAAATCTCATTTTATTTGTCTATGCAAATTCCTGGAGCAATGTACTTTATACTTAGCAGCCAAACATCAAATACAAAAAGTCTCTCAATTTGGTACCGAATTCAGTAAATTGATGGCCATTTTTTTTCTGCTTCTCCTAGGCACATTCCCAACAACTTCCACTCTTGGTCACTCCAGATGCCCGAGACTCAATTACTGTGCTGAGCAAAGAGCCAGAAAAAGGGCATCATTCATACTGTCAATTGGGTAGCTTTATTAATTGCATTTTGCTGCGATCTTTGATGAGTGAGTCCACTCTAGATGCTGGAAAGCAGGTGGCAACCGAGAGGCTGGGCACCGGTGAGGGGAACCGGGCAAATTAGGAATTCAGTCTTTGCATTGGTGCCTCTATCTCTACCCTCTATTAAGGAGCTTGTAATTCCTAAAACATCTGGCAAGAGAATTTAAAAATTCGAAAAGTGCAAAAAGAAAAACAGAAAAAAAAATTATCTTTGATTCTTCCCAAGTTTTGATATATGCTGGTATGCAGGTTCATTCACAGATTTGTCGGCGAAGTATAATCTCCTTTGCCAACAGCTATAATTAAACATTAATTAATTAATTAATAAAACCAAACAGCAATGTTTATATTGGGCGCCATCAGTTAATAAATGTATGCACGTGCGATTGGTCAATATTTGAATGATTGCTCTATCTTACGTTTTTTTCGTATTCACGGTTGCGAATGCTTGTTTCAAAAAGGGAAGTAAAGTTAGAAATTTCAGGCAGAATTGACAATCTTGCGGAGTAATTTGGCTGACCGTGCTCAACATTTGTAAACATTAAACAGAACTTATGTTTTACTATTTATTTCCATACCTGCAACATCAATACCAAACGTTTGAAATGTAATGATGGAAACATCCTCGAGTAATTCAAAGACATTACCAAAATATCCGTCTTGGTTAATGTGGTTTGTGCATGTTGTTTCCCAACTGATGGCATGTCACATGTATGTGCATGTACTTCAATTGCATGGCATACGGACATACAGAATGTGCAGAGAACATGAGTTGCTTGCCTAGAATTAACCAGCTTGCTGTTCCAACAGCACAATTACCGGTACATTAAGTACCAGGTGCATCCAAGGTCATCTAATAGCAATAAAAGCATGAGGTCTGCTCTATCAGCATTAACATATGCAGACTTGAACACATTTTATTTTCAACCACAAATGTCTTTTTAAAATATTGAACTGGCCTAATTAGGGGCCCATCATGAAAGTTGTGGCCTGCTCACATTATTACTTTGTGGAATATCTTTGATTAATTAAGCTCTACAAAGAAACTTTCAAACCTTACCCTCTCCTCCACAAACTCCGACCAGTTGATCTTGGAGTTCATGTTGTGGATGTGTCCTGGAGCGGCCATTCGATCATAGCGGGAGGGGCCTGAGATCGAGGTCTGTGAGGGCCGTTGCTTGGTGCGCATGCTCATCATCTTGACAGGACGTTAGTGTTGACCCTGCAAAAAGTCAAAGGAAGAGACATTAAAAATGATACTTGGTATGAATCAACAAACTTAAACGAGCAACAGAGGACCAGCTGATAAAATTGAAGAACTTGAGACAAAGAAAAAGAGAACTGAAAATTTCATAATACGAGCAGGAACACAGATATATCTTTTTGCTTTCAAGCAAAGCACACATGAGCAGCAAAGCTCAGTCTTAGCTTTACAATAGGAGTGTAGTGATACTCTGCACTTGTGCAGCAAACACTGCCCACTGTGGTATTCTCTGCAGACAGTATTTAAACAGTGAATATTCAACAAAATATTCAAGCATAATGTACCAGTTTGTTACCATTCTTCTATAATAAATTTCGCTTTTTTTGCCACAGAAAAATATACATGTACATGTAGTGCACAGAGATATAAAGTCATTATTACTGTCCAGCAAGTAGGGCTTTTTCTTGACAACAGTCTGTTTGACACTCCATAACGCTGGAACCCCTCAAGCGCAGCAAAAACCTCTCCATAACTTCAAGCACAGATGATCCATGACATTTTGTTTGGTTTTGCACCTAATAAGAGAGCCTGCAAAATGTTTGAACAGGCAGTCTTAATGAGAATTTGATCATCCGTAAACATGGCCATGTGTGCCTAGTAATTTAGTCCCTAGCAACTGCATCACAAGCTGATGATGGTTGCCTGCACCCTTTTGCATCTGACTTAAAGCATTGTTAATTAAACAGGGCGTATCAGAAAGCACCGGTGAGATGATGAACGCTCGTTACCTCCTGTTCTTAATAAGCCAGCAGCATTCTAAATTAAACTTGGATGCTCGCAAATATGTTTTTTGTCCAAAAGGCACTTACAAGTACAGACAAGGGTTGAACTATCACTTAATCACATTGGCTTCTCTAACACAATACAGGAATGTGATAAATGTCATGTCTGCAGTTAATCATCAATGACAATGGGGGAGAGAATCTACAGGAGCCACACAGTTGTTCCCATACTCCTCCTCCGCCTCCATATTCCAGTTTAACCCTTCACTTATCAAATCACTTCTGCTGACACCGACAAGATCTAAACGGTGGATGTGCGAACTATTATGTTCATAATGTTCAACCTATAAATGCTGGTATTTAAATGGACATTATTTTCAAGCAAAATATTAAAAGCAAATTCATTGCTCTGCATACAAGTACGGTACATATGCACTGCAGGGGTCTTCCCCTCCTTGCAATGAGAACATCCCCCTCCCACAAACACACACCCCCACATACTTTATGGACAGCCCCTTTAGGGACTGAATACCTGGAATAAACTTAACCAATTACCAAATAACTCAGCAGACTAGAAAAAAGGTTTTAACCACTTCGTGCCGGTGGCAGTTATCAATGTTGATGATAGTGGGACGGGATGATTATCCTTTTTTCCTGTTTTCAAAATTCTTTAGAAATTCATATCTTCATTTACTGGACACTTACACCCACACGAAGGACTGTCTGGTGTCTATTCTAATCGGACAGACAACATCTATTGATGCTGGAGTATTTTAGCCAGGCCTGCCACTTTGTAAAAAGAGCCCAGATTTTGCAGTATTATGTAATTTTCTTTTGTTCAAGAAACTGGCACAGTGCGCTGCTGACCTCTATTTAATAGGGGCCAGATTAGCGTGCAGCGGTACTGTGTGGCTCATTGCTGCAGTGGTGGAGCGCTTTTGTCCCCGGTGGTAATCCGCTCGCGCTTAATCCCTACAACCGTGGTATACTGTTTCAAAACAAGGCTGGAATTATCTCCACTATTGAAAGTGAAAAAATGTTGGTAATGCCCAGCAGCCTGGTCTTTTGTTACAAGTACGGTCTTTCGTTACAAGACCCAGTTCCCTTTGTCCGATTTCTGAGACCCCAGCCACACATATAAAGAATATGTGTCCGGTACCGGAAACCCCGGTGGCAAGTGGTTGAAAAACCAAGGCAATACGGAACGCAAAAGAAGACTTTACATTTACATGTATGTGCATTATAACCTGTGACAGAGATACTAAAGGCTGGATGTTCCTTTGCCATACTGAAGTAATGTGAGGAAAAACCTAATATGTTAAGGGGTGAAAATGAGTCAATCTACTGAATTTAAACGTGATTCAATTGCTCATTCTTCAGTGAAAATACAGGCACACAACGGCAGTTTTTGGCATCCAAAAAGGTAATTGAGGGGTTTGTTGGGAAGACAAAAGTGACAACTGTTTTCTTTCAAATTTGGTGTTTGTCTTTTAGGGGTACTTGTGTCCTTTCATACTTCATGCAGACCCCTCAGTTCCTATATTTCCAGTAAATTATATTTGAGTAATTGCTTGAAGTGTCATAGCTTTTAAGGCCAATTAAAATTAATTCATCACCGCCTGACCAGATTTTCCCTACTGCCCCAACTTTTTTTGATATTTGATATTTCCGACTTTTTAACAAATTTCCCACCCTTTTCAACATTACTGTCTTGTTTTTTTTTAATTCTCTAGTTGTGCCCTCAACTACATGTATGACCGATTGATCTGATCCTGTTGTTATGATATATGGAACAAATATTGTACAAGAAAGGTATATTTAGACTGAAAAGTCTGGAAAATACTAACTTGAAATATCAAATATCGAAGGTCCTCCCAGCCCCAAAATATAAATTTGAGCGATGATAAACAAGGATTTAATTTTAATCAGCCTAATATGAGAAAAAAATTACTGACCTCTAGTTAACTAGGCCCACATACACTGTATCAGAATGTTAAGAAACAATGCCCCGCTGAAAAAATGAAGAGAAAAACAACACGATCAAAGTGCTTATATTTTGTAGATTACGTTGCAAAACAAACAACGAACAATCCAGGCCAATCCCAAAGCACTCGAAAACTGTGCTGTGACTAGTGCAAAAGATCACCAATTTCAGCTCTATCTGATTGACTCATGTTCAAAAAGTAATGAACAGACTGATCCATTCTTTTTGCTGATAGGCGATGAATTAACTGAGTGGCATATTTTTCCTGAGGCACAATACATTACATGTATACACATATCTTGCATCAAACATGTTTAAAGATACAAGAGCATGCAGCTTCTGATTAATTGACCCTGAACACATGAAAGAGGTTTTTTCCCTCCATAAGGGCAGCCTAGATTGATTTGATCTAATTTACTGCCCTGAAACAGGATCAAGAATGGCGACACATTTCGATGAAATGCTCACTGAAGTGTTCTGCAAGGCTACGTAAACCATCTTGTCCATTGCCTGAATAGAAAATTCAAAAGGATGGTCTCCTTTACTTCAAATTACATTCTGAAAAATATCAATTAGTGCAGTGCACAATTAAAAGCACTTGATTCCATATGTTTTTGTTACCTCTGTCAATGCATGCAGGACCTCAATGGTGCCACCTGTTAAGGACATAAAACAGGGCCTTTTTTCCAACGTTAGTCACAAGTATATGCACACTCATGTTTCTTTTTGACACTTGTGAAAATCTAATTGGAACTCTGTAAAACAGGTCTGTTTCATCTCCATCACAATGTAGCTGATACTGACAACTTGAAATGGATGGGAAAGGTTTGCTGTATGCAAAGAATTTTCAATTTCAGAACTGTGATCAAGAACTGTGACCAACTTGTTCCTGTGTGCAGCGAATATACATACGTGTACATTGAATTCTATCAATATTAAGTCCGGAACCAGTATAATTGACATGAAAATAAATATTTTGGTCTTTTTTCCAAAGCTGGACTCAATTTCAAATGAGCAATTCTGTTAATTGCAACAATTTTACACACTTCACCATTCTAACTCTAAATAAAAAGCAAACAACACCACAAAACAGGTTGGTGCAAAAAAAAGTCAATGCACACCAGATTCTTGGGTTGATCATTAAGAACCAAGAGCTTGGACTTGGACTCAAAAAGAACTGCATCACTCCATGTACATGTACATGAATGGAGTGGCCACTGTTTCACATGCATGTACATGTACAGTCAGGTGTGGTGCAAGTGTTCTGTACCTCCTCTGATGCAAATACTGAAAAATCTATCTGAACAAATCCACCTCAGAAATTCACATTCAAAATTAAAGATGTCCGGGTGCAAGATTGGCTGAAAATGATATTCACTCCTAAAAGGGTTTAACAAGGTTGCTGGGAACAAGGACACTATTGGTACTGGAAAATAAAGATTACAAAGACCTGTGGACCACCTACATGTACTTCACAGTTGTCTTGTTATAAGAAAGATAATGTTCATGTACTAACAGTTCCCATATTATCAGTGTTTCAGATGAAGCACTTACATGCACATGTACGCTAGGTGTAATACATGCACATGTACTGTACATAACACATTAAATATCTTAGATCTAACGAAAGTCTTAAAGGATAAAAGCATTTTCAATACTTCAGGCAATACTCTTGTTGAAAAATGCTAAATTGTCTCAAATGTTTAAGTTTAATGTACTCGTACTATCAATCTGGCATCTTACACAAGTTGAAGATTTTCTCAATCTCATTCATGAACTCTTTTCTCTTGCATGCAGGGAAATTTATTTAAACGTTTCCACAATATATCAACAATGAGAATATCTAAGCAAATATGAAAATATTTAACAGACAGGAAAATTCTTAAGTTCAATCTACTCTTTGTTGGACAACACAAGGCCAAGATTCTTGGAAAAATTGGTCACAAAGTAAATAAAAGCTGACATGTTGATAAGTCTGGTACACTGTACATTTTTAAATGAAGCTTTATATATGCAAAAAGGCAAAAAATCAGAAGGAAAAACTGCTGTAGATCTGTACTTTCTTTTGACAATAATTTTCAGAATCATAAACAACAATGGCATTGCATGCAGATGCAAAAATGGCATACTGCGTAAACAAATTATGGGAGGGACTCATAACACAATCTTAATGGGAAGATAGATTTACTTATTGCTTGCTGGCACCAGCAAAATGATGTATTAATGAATAAAATTAATGGTTTCCATGTTAGTTATTTCAGAGCGAACTGCAGGAGACAAACGTTAAAAATTAATTTATAAACATAATAATATACAGTGTGTAATCAATATCTATGCATGATGGGAATGTCCTCTTCCAAAGATGAATTTGGTTTCATTAGAAGTTTTCAGCACAATCTAAAATGATTAAGTGTGGATAACGCATTCGTTTATGGATAAGAGTTTATGTTTTGGTACAAATAAATTTAGAGAGGCATAAATTGAATTTTTTTACACACATTTATCACAGTGAAAGTACCAGTACTCATTTCATGGTTCCAGTATGTACATGTAAGTTGTCTTTTAGTGAATGTGCAAGGAACCTGTGAGAAAAGAACAACGTGAGAAAATTAAGGCCCAGTTTATACTTGGCACAAAAGGGAACTCAAGTCTGAATTTGTGACATCAGATCAAATATTGGCACTGCAAATTTGTAAAAAGTTGAACGACTTGAGCAAAATTTTACATCACAGCAAACTCGCTCTGCTTTCACACTCGCCTGGCTATTTTCAGATTTTCAGTTTCTACAACTGGTGCTACATGTACATGTACATGGTCGTGTATGTATTGTAAGTGTTCACAAAATAGTGTCTGTTGGTCATATGGCACTGACTATTCTGCTTATACTTAAAGCTTAATTATTACTGGAAATATTGATACTCAAGATACATGATGATGAAGGCCAATTTTTGATTAGTATGATGGTCACTGTGAGGCAGACAGGCCATGGTGGACTGTGCTGACTGGCAAATGCCACCAGACAACACTATTAGTAACACAAAAATGGCTGAACATTGTTACATCTTGACCTTAAATATCTGCTGCCCTCCTATTCCACTCCAAGGGCTTCACATACATTTTTCTTGAGTTTGCACCAAAGGAAGTTGGAGGGATCATGACTGGGCTACATCAAAACTTAAATGACCCGACTTCTGCCGCCCCCCCCCAAAAAAAATTATGGTCCCACTGGCGATCAGGTAAAGTCCCACACTGCCAATTTGCCCTCACATAATAGGCCCTTTGGGGTGGAGGCTTGCCTTGGACTCTCCCCATGGTCCAGACAGTATACACAACACTGCAATGCTGTATACTTGATTAAAATTGCTGATCCAGTAACATCCCCCCAAATCACCCTTTCGTTCCAAAAACTGATCCTTCATTAATAGAAACTCCACACCATGTTGAAGGGAAAGGTTGAACATAACACCAGTTATGGTCTTCCAAGGGACAACACCCAAAACTGTGAAATTAGCACAGTACAGGGTATACTGCCAACCCTGCAACTAACAAGAAGCGGTTGATAAGTGTTTTGTTGGTTATATATTTGTTTTGTTTTTTTTAATCCTGTACCTTCTGGGCTTCCAGTAATTCAAATCTTAATTCATAAAGGTGTAGTCTTAGTATACTTTTCTTTCTCTCTTCAGCATCAATACTTATACATGTACGTCTCCATGTGCAAACATGTAACCGTTACATCACTCTTGTTTGCAACAATGTAACTTTCAAACCAATTCTGACAACTGAAAAAAAGCATGCTCACCTACCTCAACTGTAGAAAAAGTCTCTCTCCGGTTTCTGTGAATGTTTACTCTGAAGAGTATGATCTATGTCTCAACTAATTCTAGCCACAACAGTTGATCTGAAAGTAAAGGCTCCAAAGTGGGTCCACAGTTTGTCTGGAAATTGCATCTTGCCTCCCGGTAGTTCTGCTGTCACTGCATCAGTTCCGATCCAATAAATAAGACAATTTGGGCCCCGACCAAACAAAGCATCAGCTCACACTCCATAAGAGCCTGTGCGCCAGCCAGAAATCATCATCAAATTTTGGGACAAGATGCGTTTGCTCCAAGCAAACAGGCAGACAAATTTATCCGGCTGTTGGGGCCTCTCCGTCAGCCAAGCAAACAATCCAGCCATCCCGATTGGAGATGGATTCAGTTATTTCGCGCTTATAGCTTTGCAGCCGATTCTGATGGTGTGAGTTACTGAGTGAAATACAATCCTAAATATCACAGGATTGCCTACAAAGGAAATGTACGTTAATGAGAAGTTAAAGTTGTCTTGCAGCACAGTCTTATACCTACGCTGATCGAGAGCATCTGTAATTTCTCACACAGCACACACCACGCTGTAGCAATACATGTATACTTCAAATGCTGTGTTGGGAAAAAAGTGCAAAAAATTATCATAACAGTTCAGCTCACTGGCTGAAGCAAACTGGACCAATCAGAAGCTTGATAACCACCTTGAACTGCAATACTCTGAAAATACTGGTATACTGGTGATCCAAAAACTGGTAAGTGGCAGATGTATAGGATCTAACAGGAGTGGAGCCAGGTTTTACCGAAGCGGCTGGTTTAGCTCTAAGGTCAGGGATTTCACAGAGATATTCCCCCTTTGTTTTCTTCTTTTGGTGGTCCCTTTCTGAAAGCCAGTCTACGAGCTCATTAGCAATGCAAAAGGATGGGTGAAACTTTGTACTTGTATTAGCTTATTGCATTTGCACAAAATACACTCCTGAAGGAAGGCAGGGGCTCCTCAAAGCATCCATGGTGACTTTGGTGAGAGTTAAATTTGGTGAAATTTCTGTGTGATCCATAAAATGATGGCTAGTGTAAATTTACCCAAACTTCCTCCCCCCCCAGTTCTATCAACATGAAGACATCCGCATGCATGTTTACTATCAAATACATACATGGAGAAGGTAGCTATCCATCATGTTCACACTGAAAATCAGCATACCCAGAGAATTGATTTTGAGGGAGGAGCCCTCACAAATTACTGCAACATCTTAGTCCCAATTCTGATTCTGGTGAGCAATTGTATGATGCGAAGAAAAAAATTGCACTCAACTTTAAATGGCCTTTACATGTACTCTTCCTCTTCTCAGAACAGGCATCTGATTGCATCTACAAGCCCTCTGAAATGTGTCGCAATTCCAGAGAAGGCATCCACATACATGTATGATTACTGTCCACTAACTAGCAGTGGCTATCCATCATGTCCACCCTAAAAATCAGCTTACGCAGAGAAGTGATTTTGAGAGAGGGGCCCTAACAAATTATTGCAACATCTTTGTCCTAATTCTGATTCTGGTGAGAAAGTGGTTGACGTGAAGAACAGAAAGATGCCGTTAACTGTAAATTGCATTTAATCATCCTCTTCTCAGAGCAGACATCTGATTGCATCCACGAGCCCTCTGAAATGCGTCTTTATTCCAGAGGAAGATATGATACATCACTCTGAAGGCATTTAACTTACTCATTACTGGTACAAGCCGTGCAAAATGATCAGAGGTCCCTACTGTTTTTCACATCATGTGAACAAAAAAACACAAGAATTTGAGATGAGGATGCACACATTTCACTCTGAGCCTTGAGTTCTACCATTACCTTGCTTCCTTTGCAAATCAGGTGTTCTGTGTCACTGCTAGTCATTCATAAAAACCTAAAGGCTACAGGAGTGGTTGAAAAAGTATGAAATAAATTTGAACAAAATCGCTGGAAATTTATGATTTTTTCGAACTTCTTTTGACTTCGCGATTTAAAAGGTATTTATGAATGGGGATGTGCTTGGCCAGTCTAAAAAGACCAGATCAGGAGAAAAGATGCTGACAATGCCAAGCCAACCCCTTTTCAAACATAGAAAATGAAATAAGTAAAAAACAAATACTTCATCCAAATTAGTATGTGAGAACAAATAATCAATTTGTCTTCCTTTCCACCAATACTTACCATACATTATTTTTTCAAAGTTGCAGCTTTTGTTCTTTATTTCTAAGAAGGGTTTAAACTTATTCATTTGAACCTGGGTGGGATCCAGTAACATGTTTGGTTTCAACATACATAATGGAACACGTCCATAAAATTCTTAATAGTTCCCGAAGGCATTCAAGGTTTTGCTGCAGTAAATGCTGCAGGAAATGACATTCAATTCAATGATAGCACGGTGAATATTTCAGCTTAATGTTTCATGGATCTAGGCACAGTCAATTACAATGTACACGTAGCAATTAAAATTTTTATGGCATAACTGGAAGAAACATGAAATATTTAGTTTAGATGTACAATGTACCATATACATGTAACAATTAAATATGCATGTATTATACATAATAATGGGAAAAACTGTTATCCCACTCGGCATTTATTTTCATAGTCAATCAATCAGTGTGACAACTTAAATTATAATATAAAAGTCTTTGGTAATTGGTAACATACTGTGGTAAAAACAGGGTTTTTATTGCAAAGGGGGTTTGTAAAGTCTTCGCACATTGCACCGGTACCTTTATAGCAGTTTCTCTCCCTAAGATCTTGCTTTGTGGTGTCCTGTGGTCAATATAGATTGGGACGCCTTCATGACCTTCGTATAAAAAGTGTTTATTTATATAAATGTACATGAACACTCAGAGCACCCCGGTTGACAAAATGCAGGAGTGTGTAAATTCCTCACTGTAGTTAATACCATAGCATAATCTGTTTTTGAAGCAATTTATATGCTTAAAAGTAGAACATTTCTGCACATTTGTATTTACAGTTCACATTTCTTCAGCTAATTTATGTTAATTTTCAGCATTAGTCATGTCATTAAAAAAAGACACTACACAAAATGTAGGTACTGGTACATGTATAGATTCACACAATAAACAACTAATCAAGGAATTTTAAACTGTGAATATTAACAATTAAAAGGGTCCTGTTCCTTTGCAGTATTAATGAGTTTACAGTCAAGAGCCTTTTTAAGAACAAATTTCACCATTAAATAAAGGAACCAGCAGCAGAATTCAATCCATGAAAGTTGTTAAACAAAGCAAGCAAGATCTAGTGCATAGATGTGTACATATGTATGTACATGTACATGTATAATACACTCTGACAGCGAGGTCAATGATTTTATGGATCAGTTTGAAACACAAACATCCACCTGTCTTTCCATCCCTTCAATGTCATATGTTGCTGCCGTACACTTAACAACTGTTACCTGCGGTGTAGGGTTCCATGGTGTTTTGTACGTGTTTTAGGGGGCAAATGGCACAAGAGGCGAAACCAAGGGTAACATTTGCCCCTGAGGGTGTACAAAACCCATGGACCCTGTCACTGTAGGCAACAATTGTTTTGTTATGCATGTTACAGCGGTACCATGGTCATAGATTTCACTCGAACAATCTTACGCAAGATACCGGTAAATTAAAACATTTTTACAAATTGCAACAGGTGAACAGTAAATTAGATATTTAATTTCAAGAAAAATTATTTATTGTGATATCCTTTGTTGACTTATGTTTTTGTTTTTGGGGGAAGGGGAGAAATCTAGGATTTATCACATTTGTTTAACAGAGAAATTTGGTATTCATAAAGCACTGGGGTTTTTGTTGACTGGTTAAATTTCAAGTCATTCACACCAAAGTCCGTTGAAAAGTATCGACAAGATTGAAGAGCAGACAAAAAGAGACAATGACATGAGGGTTTCATATAAACAGCAATGGCAATCACAGCAGAAACAGTCATCAGAGCATACAGGTTCCACATGCATACATGTAGCTCAGTGCAGAAACAGAAGTTTAATAACTCACAGGTCTCCATCATGGTCAGAATGAAAAGAGTAGCACATGTACATGTATGCGAACAGACAGAGTGCTTCAATGTCCCCCACACACAGTGAACATCTCCTACAATAATAGTACTACCACGGCTTTCCACCCTCGTACTCAAAATTACAAAATTGCAATGCATCAGACACGAAACATCAACTGTGGGAAAGATCACCATTATCTATCATTTTTTGTGGCCGAGCAACATCATAAGTGTGAGCGATGCATGAATGATGGTACATGCGCATTTGTACCATATCACATGATCAGTGTGCAACCAATAAAATTCACCATCTATGACCGTGTTATAACAACAAAGGATGAGGCACTTGGACTGAAGAATTCTAAAACCCTTCAAAATGCTTACATGTACAAGCTATTCTCCTTCATAATAGTGAAATACAGATGTATATTTGAATAAATCTGCTAGATACCAGTGTGAATAAGGATTGTGCTTTTCTTTAGCTGAGGGGCATCTTGAACATTTGTGGGACTACAGTATTACAGTTTCACTACTTAGCTGCTGAAATTGAAGATACATGTAACTTACCAACATGAATGGTTTCCACAATTTCTTTATTCCTTCAGGTGTCAAGGGTTCACACCGTGTCATCACTGATGAATAGCAAGATCCCTTGGCTTGCCCACAGAACAAACACTGACTTTCACAGAAACACCGGCAAATATTACTACCAACCTAGTCAAAGTGCTAAGTCCATGAAGCATGGGCCTGTGCCTTTCTCTGTCATGCCCCATGCTTTGGGTAACCAGACCTGGAGTGTTTTTATACATGCAGGTCAGGACTACTTCACCCACTTGTCACACAGGAAGGAGGGTCAGCAAGAATAATCCCATTGTCACTGCAGGAGTTACCATGGCAACAACAGTTTCTGGGCATAACAAGACTGACTGGCTGAACCAATTTAATTGCTCCATGCTCCACACTGGATCAGCTTTCAGACTCATATATTCAGTTCAGTGGGCAACATTGTTCCAGAATGTTTCCAGCGATATCAATTTACCAAAGAATAAGAAAAAAAGCAGTGAAGATTTTGGGACTTGAAATTGGAAATTCCAAGGTGCACTTTGGACATGCTGAATTAGAAGTTGACGACATATTGAGGGAATTAAAGACCTCTTCATGATTGTTGGAATCTGTATGTAATACTTACTGTACCAAATGCACATGCCAATTAATTCAAGACCCAACACAGGTCCAGGAATTTTTCCAGAGGGGTCAGGTGGGAGATTTTTTTCAATGTCTTATTTTTGAGGACTTTAGTCTCCTATTTATAATACTAAGAATCTGCAGGATGGAGTTATTTTTAAATTACGTTAGTTTCTATCATTTTCCTCACTTTTTTACCTTATTGGTTTCTTTTTTTTTCTCAGGGGGGGTCCGTGCTTGCAGGTACACCAAATGAACATACCGTAACTTTACTTCAAGACAACTGGCCAAAACAAATGTTGTATAAGCAGTAATATGAACAACTACCTAGATATCAAATGATTGATTCTGAGAGATTTCAATTTTTAAAGAAAATAAAATATTTTCCTGTACATGTAGTTACATGTAACACTTTGAGTAACAGTTATATTAAACTTACCATGCAACACAGAGACTGGTGTCTTTGAATAATAGGCCCATGTTCCATCTGAGGAAACATGTAAGAACTGCATTTCTCCCACAAAATCTTACAGTTCTTCAAACCATTCATGCCGAACAGCTGCAGATCTAGCAGGCCACAAGACAAGCTAAAGTCAATGTTCCAACCCTCAACTACACGTAATTACTGCCAAAAATTCTTTGCAGGACTAAATGGATCCAACCAAGGAAGTCATGAGAGACTATTTGCACCCCCTCACATATTTACAAGCATCCTGTGTACACTGGCACATGCTTGTCAAAGTGCCTTCGTCAAACTTGTTTTTCACTTCTCTGCACTCGGCTTTTGCAGTCTACTCAACTTGACAGGATCTTTGCCAAATCTCCCTCTGCCCAAGAAAAACCAATATACTAAGTAGCTTGAACTCGAGACACTCATCCCTCCACTAATCCCACTCGGTTACAACATACCAATGTCTACAGGCAATCCATAATGTTAAATCCACATGTGCTCAATCCTGGTAAGACCACGTAGACCTGTACTGCAGGAGCTTCAACAAATACATGAAAATGTAAAGAAGACTGATGCTGTCGGTACATCGTACTTTGCTACCTGCTTGACAACATGATAAGCTTGGTTGTGAGGCACTGGAGTGTGGATGAAGATGCCACACAGTTCTCCGTTACAGTCGATCAATGCATCAGATACATGTCACGTATCACAGAAAAGATGGCTTAACACCAATTATGTAACTGGCACTGTATGACTGTGCTGCTTGTTGAATAGAGAAACATGGCCCCACATACATGTGCATGCACATGGGTGAGGAATACTTGGTCAGTCATGATCCAGGCACTGAGGTCAACTATGCAAATTATTGGAACAGTGCGAGGGGAAAGTTGGCTGGATAAAATGCCAGAATATGAGGAGCTGGTAGAAGAATGGTAGTGGAAATTATATATGAAAGGGAAAAAGGGAAAATCTGCATTACGGCAGACAAGGGCAGGGATGGGATTACAAAGGGGGCAAGGGAGGAAAACAGACATTGCTTGGTCACGGATGTTATTTACGACCATCTGCACAGTGACCTGACCCATGAAAAGCTGCCAAACAAAAACAGAGCAACTTACCCGATATTATATCCATTTTCAATCTTCTCGTGTTCTCATCAGGAAGATTCATGATCATCCACAGAAGAGAATGCAGGTTCAAATCCTTCCAACTGCTTGCTGTCAATTACTTTTCACAAATCAGCTTGGGAAAGTCTGACGAGGGAACGAACAAGTGGTCAGTGCAACAGGCCTCTATAAGGCCTCTATATATGAGGTGTGGGTTTGATGCCAGTTCCAATCCCCTTTTATCCTTTGACAGTCTTGACACACCCAATGTACACGATGCCTTCATCAACAGTTTGAGAGAATTCCAGAGAAGGGTCTTCAGTTTAAATCCCACAACAGTCACCGGTGTTCAATGCTATCTTTCGTTTTCTCCCGCAGACTCAGTCCAGGCAATCTTGCACCCTTCCGTCTGGCAAAGTTGGATCTATGGTTTGATTCCAAATCAAAATTTACAGTGGCCTGGCTTTTCCAGATGCTGTCTTGATCGTGAATTCAGTTGGTACCTGTAAAAATCACGATTTTATTCTTAGCCAATTGCAGTTTAATAAATAAATATAACTGGTGAGCATGATGCACATCTGGTTCCCAGGGCAACAATGTTGAGCTTGCTGTTTGCAGTGCAATTTGTCACTTTATACATGACGGCAATAAATTTATAGTTCGTTTATCTAACACTGGAGATCACAAAACATTATTTGCCAATTTTGATGTTAGTCATAGAGAAAACAGTTTGGTTTGTTGCACTGGTTTTCAAAGGGGAGTACGTACTAGAAGACTGTACGTATAATGAAATTGGCTGTTGAATTCCAAACCATCCGAAATGCGCAAACAGTAACAGCGGAATACATTGGAATACGGGTAAATATCTAACCATGCAGTCATCAGACAGGTGACAACAGCGTGCCTGCGCAAAGTTTGAAGACTTGGCATTATTTTATTAGTATGGTAGAGTGGATTTCAAATTAAATTCCCTGAAAATGGGTCAGCATCCATTCCAAGAGAATAACTGTGCAATTCATGGAAGAGTCAATGCTGAAGGCTATATTTACAAAGCTTCAACACTTTGCGCATGAGAAAGCATTTAAATTTAGCTGTGTACATGTACATTCTAACCTCTTTAAAGTGGAAAAAGAGAAATGGTTCAGTCCAGTACCAGTATTTCAATTTTGAAAGCTTTGTTTGATACCAAATACATCATTACTGAAAGTGCAAGTTTAATTCCAGTGTCCATAGTCAACAATGTCTTCACGGTGCATGTACTTGAGCAAATTATGTTTTGATTTTCCAAAGAAGTCTTCAGTACATGCATGGTGGTACATGTATCTGCACTTACTGTAATTTAGCAAGATGGCTGAAGGCCCTCAATGGGGTCAACGGTATACAAGTAGCATGTAAGTGTAATTCCATCAGCCCCAGAAGACAGAGAAAATGTGATGCTGACATTTTCATGCCACCAGGCTTAATTCTGAAGAAATTAAAAAAATGTACATCAATATCAATACATCTCCTGTACCAGTCAGCTACCACACAGATCGATAAAGTTTCCGGAGCACACTAGTGCTGCTTTCACCCAACCATACAATTAATAGTGTTCAATATGCCTTTGTTCAACATCCTGTGCAAGTAGGGCATGGCTAACGATTTGCCAGTCCAGTTTGTTCTCTTCTTCTTTTTTTTTTTCCCAAGAATGGGAAGTTGACATGTGATTCCCAAATGTTATATGATAACGCCAAGGACAACTGTGGGGCGATCAATAGCTGATAAAGACTGGTGGTGGTAAAGTGAGACGAGACAATGCAAACTCACAATAGGTTCTTCATTGTCAAAGGGGAGTGAACGCAGGGGGGTTTGGATCACATAGAATTCAACAGAAACTCAGCTATATACAGAGAGACTTGATCATGGTCCTTGTAATTCTGGATCAAGTCTGCATCTTGTTTACGGCCGCCAAAGAAATCCAGTGTGATTTCTGAATGGATGGAAAGGTCAAGACAGACGACACCGATAAAAAAAAAGTGAAATGCGATACTTCTCTTTAAGTTCACAGTTTATATTTGGGGTGTTGGTGTTGTCATGCAGTGGTGAGTTTCCTGTATTAGTTCAAGGAAACATGCCACTGCACACAAGTTTATTGAGAGCACTCCTTCTTTCATACTGTAGTGAATTCTGATCCTGGCCTCAAAATCTGTGAGTGAGTCAACGTACGTCTAGGACTGGAAGCATTAATGAGAGATTCTCTCAGGAGGGTGTATACAACTTTCTGCAAATGGATCCTGACATTTGACACTGTCTGAAATGGCAAGATTGAGGGAGGAAAACCCAAGTTTCTTCTCAAGATCTTCAAATCTCTGACAATAAATGTATTTGATCATTCATCTCTTTTGACTATTACAATTTGTACAACTTTTTTGGGGGGCGCCTACAATGAAGTTAGTTCTTAGAAGAGTTGGATAATGCTGCATATATGCAGAACAGACATAAATGATAAAATTGCAAACCTGTATCAAGAAAAATTGAACCTAGAAAAAAATAACTCTGGGTATATCTATATACAATTTTAGGGAAAGGCCATAATAGGTTCCCTCTGTCTCCAACAGTAGTGAGATTTTAAAGACACAGATCATTATCCCTCATACATTATACATTAAAATAAACATCCGTTTATGCTATATAAAGTCCTCAGTAATGACTTTTTCACAGAACAAAACAGCTGAAAGGACTAAGTTACTCACTTACCTGAGTGCATCTTTTAACATCAGTGTGTTTGCATAGGACTGTGCTTGGTCATTCCCTATCCACATGCTGTCATTCACAAGGAAAAGCCATTATCTCATCTCTCAACAAAGTCTTAGTTTTCATCATGAAGTCCCTACTTGTTCCTTACACGTAGCTTGATCCATTCAACCTGTGTTCATCATAATCCTTATATATAATTATAAGCAATCTCATAAAGAGAGGGACCCTTCACAGACTTCTGAACATAGCTTCTTTCAGAATAAATTGGCATTGAAGGCTCGACTGTATCAATTTTTAAACCATGGCTTTTTTCCAACATCATAGGGGTCATGTTATTCAGTCTCACCGATAAGCTTTTCTTCAATAATGTCAGTGAGTCTAAACACTAAAATATAATGTCACCATGCGTGAACAAAACTTTGAAATCCCACCATAAATCAGCAACAAACCATAGCCTTGGATTGTCCAGAATTTATAATCATTATTATAGAATCTTATTACAAAATGTACATTTAGCACCAATTTGTTTTGTGCTTATCAATATCGGATGTATTTATGACGTCACAATGATTCTAATTCTGAGGTTGTGAAACAAACAAGCAACTGCATTTCACACATGTAATCCAACCAAATGTAGCTGAACAGTAGTTTTAAATTAAACAAAACACTTATTCATCACTTTCAATACATGCATATTCAATAATACACATTCATTTTTCAGGGAATTATATGTACGAATATTTTTGTGAATACATCAGTAAATGATTGTGTGATAAATTAAACATATCCAAATTATCCATAAAGGGAGCACTAGAATTATCAAGGTTTCCAAATTCTGCATTTTGAAGCCTGTTTCTAAAAGCAATACTCTAGATAAAATCTAAACAATAGGGCAGTAGTACATAAACTGCACACAAATCGCTTCGTTCCACACGATATGTTTAACGACTGCCAGAAAGGATTGATGATTTCACTTTTTTGGTCTTCAATTTCCTCATGAGCTGTTTAGGTTTTGGAATAAACAATTCACAGATATTTTTAGACTACCTTATGGATAGCCACTTTAGTAGTAGAAACAAGAAGTCACATTTACGTAGTGGTGATGGAAATTTCAAGTATCAATTACAGCCCTGATCGGCAGTTCTTTCCAGTAAAGGTTGTTTTTACTATTTTCTCTTTTTTTCACATTTCATTCTTCATCATTTTCAGAGGAAAAATAACTCAACTTCTGATTCCAACATTTACAATGGCTGACAGTTGAAGGTATCAATAAATGCCCCCCAAAATGAGTGAGACGCATACTGGCATACCGGTACATGCTTCTCCATCTGACATCAAGCTTCTACTGCATGCTTCACTAATTTGAGTAGCTGATCTCTGTGAGTGAGGTTTACATCCATTTCCATGCAGATCTTTTTCTCTAGTGAAATTTGAGTGATGCATTATGCACTTCTGTATAAATATAAATATTTCACAAACTCACGTTCAAGATGCAGTATCTCAATGTACATGTATGTGTGGCTATTCACAAGTGTACATGTACATGTTTACCTGTCTCAAGGACAGGCCAAAATTGTTTCAGACAGGTACCGGTAGCTTTTACTTACACGAAATTTACAACCCCTTACCCTCTTTATATTTAACTCTGTAATTCTTGCAAATAAATCTAAATTTTATTGACAAAATACTGCTTAAAATGGAAACAGATTTCTGAAAAAATGCATACTGGAGCACCATGTTATTCCAAGCAAAGGCAAATAATTCAGACCCAGCCATGAATGAACTTGAAAAATCTGGCCAAAAAAAGAAGACAGGCAATTTTGCAACCCTGTCAGTACTCGATCCTCTGATTAATATACAGTTTTTCATGCACCTCATGGATTACCCCTAACCCCCTACGGTGTATGTAAAATCATACTGAAAACGGAGGATTGAGGATTGTTACAGTTACATGTAATCAATCTTCGCTATTGCCAGATGAAACTCTGTCCAGATATACACTTGGTTCCTTTCTCACACCTCATCAATACACTCCAAGAGATCTATTCCTCCAATTTTAAGCACACTGTATTTATTGCAACATTATAACATGAAAATCCTTGGAATACAAGACAAAAGATGAGTCTATACCCCACAAAATGCAAACAAGCCTTGGATAAAATATTTTAACGAAGCCACCAGCAAGAGATGCCTTAGAAAGTTTGGGAAATACTTGTCAGGGAATTTGGAGGCAAGTGACTTTAAAAAGGTTTGTACCATCTGCATTCTTGTGACAATTTGACCACATAATTCAAACCAGATCAAAAATGGACAAAAAACCCAGAGTACAGCAATTCCATATTTTAATAATTTCCAAAATAAAAAGTGGCAGTGTACAACATTATTCAATGTTATCAACCCTGTGCATACAAGGGCCTTGTCAAGACTCAAAAATAAAAGATTTTTGCCTGGAATGGGATCATCAGTAGAAGAAAATAAACAAAACCCCTGAATTAAAGTCTGCTCAGCTGCTTATGACCAAATACAGGTATCTGAGAAGACTGTGTACAGTGTAATGAAGAGCAATTTAGAATTATTTTTGGCACAGTGTCAATCACAGACAGTCTCAGCAAACTAAAAATTAATGTTGAGTGATCCTCTCTTCCAATAGTTTGTACCTCACCAAAAGGTTGTCATAGACCTGCAAAGCAAACCAAACAGTACCTAAATCTGACAAAGCATTTTTTCACCAATGTAGCTTTAATGGCAAACTTTATACATTCCCTGAATACATCCCCATCATCTTATTTGGGGGTTGTTAATCACATGCCACTGAATTATTCATGCTATTCAAAGGTCCCTGTTGAAAAGACCACTCTCCCTTTGCCTACAACTTGTATGGGTGGCCAAAGTCTGCAGAAATAGCACCTTTTGTTAGGTTTTTTATTTTACTTTAAATTCGTTCAAAATGACCATTTGTCCCATTAAGTTTAAATAGTCTTGAATTTTCATTTAGTGTCTACAGTATTAGTACAGGTATTATTATCTAGTATTCTGAAAGCTGAATGGGCTTTTTAATACTTTGTGAATTATTTTTTTACTTTTGTACCGACAGCCAGCCATAGTTTTCGCTACTTATAGGAAAAACACAACCGTGACATCAAAAGGGCAGACCCTACAGAACTTCATTTCACTTGACTGGTTCCGCCCCCTTCCCCCTCCCATTTCATATACATGTATCTCTTCCTCAGTAAGGCAGAGGAAAATAATGTTGGGACGGAAGCCAGTCTAACATGGCATAATACTACCAAGTGCGTGGTAATCGCACACAAATGACAGATGTTCATATGTGAGTGGAACCAACTTCTTTCCTAATAGAAGAGGATTTCTGCAAGTGTTGTATAAAACAAATAATAAACATTTCACATTTGTACAATGGTACATATAATTTCACAGACACATAAAATGTTCCATTCCACTCGGCTTTGCCCCTTGAAATTGAACATTTCATCTGTTATCTCATGAAATGATTCTTACCATTGCACTCAAAAAAATTCACAATCAGTGACAATAACAAATCAAGCTAACGAGCCTTCTCTTGACATCGTTCCGAAATTTCATACTGCTTTGATTGCAAAGAGCATCAGTCACTTGATAGTCTGTCCATCAAGTTGAGGCAGAGCACAATCCTTCGCTACTTTTGTAAAGTCAAATCGGACATTCAGCACGTGCAAAAATCATCATTCATAAATTGCTCAGACAGTCTGCCTATTCAACAATGTGCATATTGACCATGTATTAAGATTTGATAGTGCCCGCTGAGAAATGATAATGCCCACCGTGTAAATCATTCACTGGCACCTGGATACAAGACAGTTTAATCAAACCTTGATTGGTCAAGTGTCTGTGTGCATACACATCACACGTGCACACCAAATGGAAAATTTGCATTGGGGAAAACGAAAGTAAAGTTCTGGAACAAAATCATTGATAATCCATCATACATTGACTTCTTTTGACTCTCTGACTAAAAAGGTATTTACATGTATGAATGGGAATACATGTGTGCTTTGACGGTAAGACAGGCCCAGGAGACTGAACGCTGATAATGCCCTCTCCTGCGGCTGGGGCATTAGTCGCGTCCAGTCTCCTGAGCCAGTCTTAAGCACACATTTAAGACCAGCCAAGCACACATTTATTCCCTTATTGCACAATGCCTGAATAAATCCCTGTCATCTGATTGGGGGATCACTGATCAAACATCACTGTATTCCTCATCTACACTCACTATCCTGCTCATGCTGCAAAAACAGAAACTTTGTTCTGCTAAGAAATGAAGGTTCCGGTGCTCAGTCACAAGAAACTTCAGAAACTTTCTGAGTATGCAAGGACTCATTTAGGTGACACAAGGATTTCCTGAGGCACTGTATGGAACAAATGACGTTCCACATTTGTGTAGTGGAAAGAATCATTTTGTTAGGTGACAGATGGAAAGCTCCACTCAAATCGGCTTTGACAGGTGTTAAGAGCATTTCCTCAAGGGTGCTTCAGGCGTGATAGTCAAGTACCTTATTATCGTTGCATTGCATTAAAGCAGTGAATTGAATGGCCAATATAGTTTACTCACCTCTTTGGCACCTGGATTAGGCATGGCTGCTAACTTGTACTCTGCTGGCGATGCATGAACAACATCTTCAAATGATACAACTTTATCACCATGGAAACCTAAGAGCAAAAATACCATCATCAACAAAATCATCTCATCCAAAACTGGCAGGCCAGAAAAATTTGTATGAAAGGGAATGTGACGACAAACCACTGGTTTTAAATTGTAATATGGAAAACAAATAAAAAACCTTTCATCGAATACAAAAGTTGTTGTTTGAAGTTCAAAGGGAACACATTATCAAACATACATCAAGCACACCAGTGGGTATGTATACATTTTTGGCTGCTGTGTCTCTGAAAAGGGCAGTGTATGAGAACAATTTGGTTGATTTACACAAAATAGGAGTCAAAATGACTACAAGATATTACTGAAAAACTGCTAAAGGCTCAGCATGTGAAAAAATAGTACTGCTACAACATCAGAAAAAAGGTAGGGGGAGAGCCTGTCTCTTTTAGAGTTTTAACCTCCAAAAATACTACACGCAGTTTTGATTTTCTATAATAATAGGTTCAGCATGGTCAACCCATGCTCTACCATAGCTGACAGCAATAATTACTTTACACATAAGAATGGGTCTTTGTATGGCTGTGCAAGGAAGATGTCTTGTCATTATAGTTTTGATACATTGATGGGATCTATTGATTGGACAAAAAGTTCAAAAGCTTGACGGCGCTAGAAACTTTTGAAGACAATCACCATATCCCCTTTCTTAAGTGTTACTTTGAGAGCCTTAGCAACCCCAGAATAACTGAATTTTTTGTGATAAACAACCTGAATTGTCACCCCTATCCTATTAAACTTGCTCCACCATAATCATGTACTTTTTCAAATATCAAACTGCCTACTAAACAGAATCCAACATACTGGCAACAATTTTTCTCCTAAAAGTACAGTAATGTTAAGTATAACAGAAATGTACAGGAGCATTGCAGTTTTAAGCTCCAATAACCTTCACCCAAAAAAGTCAGCAATGACTTGACAGCCACAGGTTATTTTCACTCAATGCAGGCAGATCCACCATAGAAAGGGTTTTTTCTGCTGATTTTTTTCAAGCCTTTCACCTCTGTATGAAAAGATGCAACACACACATATATCTACCCTGGGTAACGTTTCTTAGCTTCTGATCTTGTTCCACGATATCTCAGGCTAAGCAGTGTTTGGGATATCAGCACGTCCCAACAAAGAGAACTTGAGCATTTACGAACATCACACCATAGCTGGGCTATCTGTGGTGGACAAGCGAGTATTCAACCCTAATTCTGTGCTGCACTCCTTGCCCTACTCCAGTGCTAAGCATTAACTTTTGGTGCCCTACTGTTCACTCTTACCGATACAGTCCATCATTTGCAGCTACCCCAGAAGTAAAGTGACAAAGTTATTGTTAAAACCGTACAAGTAATTGGTTTAAAGATGGTTATGGGACTAAACTCCTTGTGAAATCATTCTTTCCAGAAAGCTGTCATTTTGAAGAGAATAACAAAAAAAGGTCTTATTCAATGATGCATCTCAAGAAATTGCCTTTTGTTTCTAATAAGGGCAAGCACACGCGCAGGCAAGTAACATAATTAATTGGTTCAGTGTGCAACATTCCACAGCTACAGCTGGCCGGATGAGAATGGACACTGAATTCTGACACAATTCAATACATGAATCAAAAAATTTTGATTAGAAATTGAGATCCTAGAATATTGTTTTTCTCAGAACATACAGTATTACTGGGCTAAAACATCATCAGATTCAGTTGTTCAGCACCCATCTTTAGATTTTGAAAAAATCAAACAATCATAATGCACAAATGGTATATAGTGGACTGTAAATGCACCTTGGAACCTTTGACTTAAATGGGTCCTATCATAAGGTTCTTGTTGAATGCATTCGGGACAAGGGTAATTCTAGAAGTTAGGGCTCCAAAGTGTGACATTTTGGTGTCCCTGTTACATCAGACCTTTGTTATTTGGCATGGGAATATCACCGGAATTGATTTCAAACTACTGCTATTTGTTTGGCAGGTAACTAGCATTAATTCATCACTTTTGGAAATTAGAAAAAGTGTTCTGAACTTACAAAATCATATGTCAGATGTGACAGAGACCCAAAAAAAATGGGCCCCTGATTTCTGGAATTACCCACATACAAGTGCTGCCATTAACAATACCTGGGCAGAGATTACATAATACAAGCGTAATGTCTGCAGTATTTCCTGGACTGATTGGATTTCTCTAATACCATGTTTAGCTCGGTATGCACATCCTAGGCAAGCTGAGTTGGCAACATCCAGGACGTACACTGGAGCCCCAAAGATGTCAGACAGCACCTGAAGGATGGCCCTGTTGGACGATGCACCGCCAGTGGCTAAAACCCGGGATCCTTGCTCTAAAAACACAGCCATTGAAACAAGCGCTGTAAGCTCACTACAACTGAATTGACATGCAAAATGAAAGTGCCTCTATACCATTTACAACATCACACATTAACTTGGGATGCTCACATTTTGTGTTACTGTGAGTGGGTAGGTCACAGCAAGGTATGTGTAACTACTCCAAAATCTATCCACAATCCATAACTGTCACAGAAAGGGTAAATACATTAATTGCTAACATACATGTAAATGTTGATCTGGGTTGGAAAAATTTCCGTCCTACACACACAGGCAAAGTGACATTAGATTGCCCCAGGAAGGGGGATTGGCATGTCTTGAAACCAAACTTAATACACCAGCATCTGACAAGGTTAAACTGTCTCAGTTAACAAAAACAAGATCCACTCATTTCCGTGCCCTTCATGATCACAACACAGCACAAAGAACACATGAAATAAAAGCAACGGTAACAGTAACTTGAATTTCACATACCTTGCACTGGACCTAGTGAGATTTTGACAGAAATGAAAGGAATAAATTAAGATACATGTATTCCGTATTAATTGCGACAAGCTCTCTTTACGGTCTGTCTGGAAGCAATATTCACAATTAAAAGATGGCCTAACATGTGTCATCTGCTGTTGAAGTTGAAGAGGCTAGGTCAAATGCTTCTTAATGCTTTTGCTCAGCAAGACTGTTCATTTTTGAGCATTCAAAGCTCAAGAAGCAAAATTTTCATGGAACAAGTTGCACCTGCATGCGAAGCCCATAGGAGCCTGTACACTTGTCAACATTTTCCCAATGGCAAAACAAAACAAAAAAATTTGCCAGTTCACTGCACAATAAGCAACAGTCATCCTTACCAACAAGATAGCCGAGGTTCTCGGCATGGAGTCTCTTGGCCAGAAACTGAGACTCCAACAAGGCTCGGACTTCCACGGCTGGTTGGAAACCTTCCACTTGGTCGTTGTTGGCATTGTAACGGTAGACGCCAACTGCTGATGGGGTAATCTCTTGCACATCAAAGTAAATACCTGAAAATGCAACATCAAGCTGCGTAGTGTGTCTCTGCATTCTCTGGCCATTTTAATGATTTGAACTTTTCTGTAGCATTCAAGAAAGAGGTTACTAGAGAGAGGCCATTTCCCAAGTTTATGGTTGACAAAAACATGGCTGACTCACCGCGATTGCATTTGACGAATGTCAGAGGACAACATGAGGAAAGTTTAAATTGATCACGACTCCTGCCTCACAAAAAACACCATCTTGATTAATTAACAGCGATGCACAAAAACACTGTCTAATCTTCAACCAAGAGAAACATTCATAACCTCCCCCCCACAATATACACACAACGCAGCCAAACAGCTAATAGAATTTTGCCAACCATTTCCCCGCAATGCACTGGGATAAGGCCTTGTCCCAGCAACCTCATGGTGGTGCACTGCATTGTGTTTTGCATCAGGCTGCTGTCTCTCCTGTATTTGGAAATAAATGTGCCTTTTCAGTTGGAGGGGTCAATTAACCCTAACCCCGAGGATGTATGTAAAATCATATTGAAATCAGAGGATTTGGGACTGTTAGGGCTAATGAAAATGCAATGGCATTTTGTTCACTAGGCCCCCCATCCGTTACATTTTTCCCACATACAGTGTACTTGTACATTTGTACAATGTACCGGTATGTATCTAAACACCGTCTATACATGTACACGTACATTACAGGAGTGCTCAGTGGAAATGTATACATGTACACATGTAGGTATGTATACATGTATGAACTACAGGGTAAGTACACAATACAACCCAAAACATTAACATTCAACTTATAGAATTTTTTCATTAAATTCATAATCTATGCTTCAAAGCATAAATGCCATATGAGACTATTATATTCCAAGAGGAAACAACAAGCACTCAATGGCACATTGTAACACCTATGTACCAACAAGAAAAAACTTTAACATTTGAGGACTGCCGGACGGCCCGCTCGCCCGCCCGACGGACGGACGGACAGAAGACAGAAATCGTTATTACATAGGCACACATTTGCTTCGCAGCTCGCCAAAAAACCACAGGTATACTACACTTAATAGTACCAAAACAATCTCCATCTTGCAAGCTATGATGCTCACCTATATTGCCATTATTGCCAGGTGGAGTGGACTCAAGGAGACGATTGAAAGTTTCCCACGATCCCATGCTACACTCATTCCGGATTCGCTCGCGGGTTAGAGAGCCATTTTTAAAGCTGCAAGAAATGAAGCAAACACTTCAAAGACAGGAAACTTTGCTACTGCAGTTCAAAAGCGTCATATCTTCTCGTTTTAAGTTTGTCCTGCTTTCACACGAACATAGAGGTCAGTATATTAAAGCTAGGACATACTACAACCAAACATGCCAGCCACAAATATCCATTGACATGACTGAACTCACTTCTAAGGACACATAGCTACACTGCAGATAGCAACATCATCAGATGAACAGAATTTCATCTGAATGATATTGTTGAAAAATATTTAAAAGTTCTAAAACAGTTTTTTAAATGACTATTTTGTAACAAAACGAAAGTTTTAACAGTGCACCTCAAACCCAAAAATGCATATTTTGTCCATCTTTGTTGCCCATGCACATTTCATGTATCATCAAGCCAGAGACGATTAATAGATTTAATGTCTAACATGCTGATTTTATATGTTAGGGTTATGGTTGAAAAAAAAACCCACACAAAAAGCAACAGTAAAAGTTACACCATTACCAGCAGCCAATTTCACGAAATGTGGCATAACTTTGAACCATGCAAAAACGTTGTGCCACAAATTTCTGCCATAGCTGCACAACATACGTTCGACTTCATGAATAGTTGAGTAGCAGCGCGACATTTTAATGATATTAAATTTCTAGGATGAGGACAAAAACAGCTTTTACGACGGCTGTTCCTTTCCAATGTAACAACAGTCATCAAACAGTTACAGAATCACCTCCACTTACTCACTCCTTCGTCAGAACTGGACAGCAAATCTCGCAGTTCTCTCACAGCCAAACAAGTTTTTCATTACCTTCTACAACAAATTTGTACGTTTCTCGTATAAGCCTTGTTAAGTTCAGCAATGATGAGGCTTAACCAAACACAATAAACTAATAAAATCATTCAATTTTGCTTTGTTTGGTGCCACATAAGCCACCTAAAATGACCACGTAAGTTCCGCCATAATTTGTTGCATAAGTCGCGGACTTTTGTGACATTGGTCTTAATGTGTTGCGCAACTTACGCGATAAAATGTGGCATAAGTGGAGTAAGTAGAATGGTTGCTGCAATAGTAAAACCAGAGCAACAGGTGCACTAAAGCAAAATGACACAACAGCAGTAGCCTGATGGCAAGGAATCCACTTACCAAAGTAAAGCCATGTATGCCTGCACATCGACGGGGTTGACAAAAATGTGGCCCTCCAGGGCAGGGCGTGGTGCTTTCAGCCACAGGAATAAGGTGTCACTGGTCCCCAGACTTACCTGCAAGTCAAGCACAAATGCCATTACGTGTACAGCAACTTTGTTCATACTTTTACGCAACAATGGAGTGCTCGATCGAATTTATTATATCATTTACAATTATGACGAATGCAATTCTTCCACCAGGTCTGAAGAAAGAAAGTTACTGATTTTTTCTGTTCATAGAGGAGCACCTACTATGAAATCAAATGAGGAAAAAACTCAATTCACCTCTCTCAAATTCTAGAATGATCTTGCTAGCAATTACAACTGAAAGGTTTAAGACACTTGACTGAAGCACTCAATCAGTTCATACTTATGGCAAACATGAAAGTGAAGTAAATTTGAAGTGAGGAAGACATTCACAGCAAAATCCGCTAGAGTTAAAATGTGTTCCACATTTGCAAAATATCACCATTCAAACATCAATGTCACATTTCTGTGAATTTTCTCACCAAGAATGAACTGGCTGCTACACTGTAAAACAAAACTTACAGCAATATCTCCTTCCTTCAAAGCCATTCCAGCCAGCGATGCTGGAAAAAGAGGGAAAGTACCATAATGCCTTAGAAGTGACTGTGAAAGATACAAGCCTTCAAAAAATGAAAGCATTCAGTAATTCCCCAACTCCATTGCCCCCCCCCAAAAAAATAACAGCAGGTGAAACTAAAGTGATTTATAGAAAAGAACATTTTAATAAAATTGCTCAATATAGTTGGTAGGGCAGAGTCAAGTGGAATAATTCACGATTTGAATATTCGACCTTCAATTACATGGAACAGCTGAATATTAGTCATACCGACCGCCAGATTGTTGATGAACAAACCATATACAAAATCAGTAGCAGTAACACACACAATTCTACATTATAATCAATATAATAGCTTCTCACATCTAGGAGTATCTCCAGCCATGATTTAGCAAGATTTAAGAGATGAACAAGACTTCCTGCCCTGTTGATAATTTCTATTCCTTTTAAATTGTTTAATAAATCATTTACTTTTTGAATCGTAAGATTTCTGTTGCTTTTCATTTGAATCTGTTTGAAACAAGCCTCCATTGTACAGTTTTTCTCATTTAAAACAAAAGACAATTTTCCCTTCCTTTTGTGAATTTTGCATTCAAGTATTCAAATTCAGAAAATAATATTTAAATATTCGATAATCAATTGAATAATCGGTTATTTGGATATTCGACACAGCCCTAATGGTTAGACAATAAAAGAAATTATAATCTGAGTTTTGAACGCTGTTATTTATAATTACTAAAAAGGTAAAGAATACAAGGAATGTCTTCAAGAAAGTAAAATCTGAGGCAAACTTTAACCCTCATCTTTACGCTCCCTTCCCAAGGCCCTCCAATTGTCCTAGAATTATGTGCTTAATTTGTGACGAGGATATGTTTCAAAATTTCAAAGACTGGAAGTGCATTTTTTTGAAGACAGTACCCTACCTGGATTGTCTCCTGTGAATGCCACCACCTGACACTCAGCAGAGAAGCCATATCGGTCAACAAAGTAAGAAGATATTCCACCCTTTAAAATAAAACGAAAAGGTTTGTGAAGGTTGAAATGTGAGATTTATATGCACAGATGCATTAAACATTAAACATTGATAATTCTGGCCCTTTGAAATTTTTAAAATCTGGTCATACATGAAACTACTTTATAACAACAAGAGAGAAGCTGGAAGAAAGTCATGAATGCCTGCAATCATGGTTACGGTGATCTGATGAAAGTGGAATTTTACAAACAAGCACACAAGAGCGCTTACAAGATTTGTTGAAGATGGCACAGGTGGACCAAGGAGATTAGCTAGGTTCGGTGCGCAGGCGTCCAGGGCTTGTGGACACCAGCCCTTACTTCTTATATCAAGGAGGTTCATCCCTGACCCTGAGAGGAAAATAAGAGAAACGCAAATGACAAACCTTGCCTGATGCTTTGAGGAGAGCCACGGTGGCCAGAATGTGGGTTGACAGTGTGGAGACTGATACCCTCTTTCTACATGTAGTATGTTAAAACAACTCCATCCCTTCAGGACCTCATGGAGTTACAGCATTTATAGAACTTCTAGCAAAACTGACAATGAAATCGGGAAAATTCAACATCTGAGATGCCGGACCAAAGCAATGTGAATACATGAAATAGGCAAATATGGATAGAACACAGGTGCAGAACTGCAAGGCATGGAGGAAATACTTTTTTGTGTCCCTGTTACATCTGACCTTTGTTGTTTGACATGAAAATATCATCGGGATTGATTTCAGACTATTACTATTTGTGTGGAAGGTAATTTACATAAATTCATCACTACTGAAAATTAGAAAATGTGTTCTGAACTTGCAAAATCATATGCCAGATGTGACTGGGACACAAAAAAAGATCCTAATTTCTGGAATTACCCTATACTCTTACAAATACTGTAAATCTCATCTACAGATTTAAAGGAACCAGGAAATAAAAATATTCTTATAAATATTACTAAAACCCTTGAAATTGCATCTTTGGGTTTCTAGTAACCTCATTTTAAATTTTTGTTTTGCAATTTTAACCCATATTTTGATGTTTTTTTGTTTCTATGCTAATGCTATTTGCATATTCATGATCAGAACTGTGAAGTCATCCAAGGCACTAAGGCTGCATCCAAATATCTTGTCTAGAGCTAGGTCTAGGTCTCCACTCCATTGGAAATGCGTCGAGACGCGTAGACAATAGCCATAGTTGTAGCTCCGGAAGCCCGTTTCAGACACGGCCTAAATTTCAATGTTGCACTGATTTGTAAACAGAAAATTTCTAGATTTTTTTAACCACTGCTATGGCAGATTTTATTTTCTTTGGCAATTTACTGCTGTGTAAGTATATGGCAATGATCCAGCAAAAATCCTTTTCATAGAAATGTTCCCAGATAAGAAATTTGGGGTTCACAATTTGAACATGAAAACATGCAACCTGAACCATGTCTTCTTGGATTTACATCAAAGCAAAAGCACCCTCACTTGTCCAGAAATGCTTGGTCAATTTTTAACGTTTGAAAAAGTGCACCGTTCAGTTCACGTAACTCAAAAAAGATGTCAAACAGTCTTCATATATGGAAGAAGAGTAGAGATACACAAAAAGTGATTCTAAGAAAAATTCATTTCCTGGATCCTTTAAGTTTTTGTCTTCCATCAGCCAAGCTCTTACCATCGCTGTAGTCTATTGGTGCATAGCTGCCAAGGAACAAAGTGGCTGCAAAACTACTAACCAAAGAGATTCTCTGTGAAGGAAAAATCATTTCAAAGAATGAAAGTCAGGGAAGGTTCTCAACAGCATCTGAAAGTTTACAAATCTGACAGCAGGCAAGATTGTAACCCAAGACTGTAAACCCAAAGCATGTCAATTTTCACAGGTAATCCAATTGCAGGCAATTACAAGACGCAGCCACAGGCTTAAAAGTTTGGTTTCAATTTTGATTTCAACACCTACCTCGCAGGCATGATACACTGCTTGATTATGTTGGTAGATTTTTGCAATCTGGTTTCCAGTGAAGCGCTGGTGAAAATACAGAAAAACCCAAACATTTCTGAACTGCTTTGGAGTCTCAAGTCAATTAGTGTCTTTAGGGGTTGGCAGACTTCATGGTGCACTCTTTAAAGTTCACAAGTTTTACTATCCTTGTTACATTTAAAGTCATGTTTATGCACGGTGAAATTTAAATGATAAACAAAAGCAATTATGAATACATATATCTATTTCTTTTACGTTTAATCTTTTCCTGTGATATTTTCAAGATACTTTCAAAATTGCTCCGGGACTAATGCAAGCCCACAGTTCTATTGCATTCTATCCCTTCCAACAAAATTGATTTCAACCCATGTTGATCACAGAGCCTTTTAAGTGACGGCAATCACCTCGTATGCCCTAGACCCTGTGATGTCGGCCACACGCTGCGGACCTCCCATCATCCCTTCCAGGTTGCGGCACTGTACTGTGGTGCTAGAATCCATCCACACAGGGGAGTCATTCACGGCAAAGCTGTTCTGAAACAGAGAAGGTCACAGCACGGCATCAGCTGTGTGAACCAACACAGTACACCATGCGGGAACTTTCTGCTGAACTTGTGAAGATTGTCAGAAGTTACCAAAAAAAAGGCAAAGAATGTGAAAAAGCTTTTTCTTTTTAACCCAAGCAAAGAATTCTTGCAGCAGGGAAATAGTTAATATAAACAGAACAAAAACAGTTTTAAGATATGAAAACAATTAGTGATTCATTTATCAATTATATACCCATTTTTTCTGTGGTTTGCTATCTGCAATGTGCTGAGAAGAAACATGTTTTATACACTAATAATCAGGGCTTCAATGAAGAAGGCAATTAAAAAAAACTGTTTCCCAACATGACTTACTTTTTAGTGCACTACCTACATGTACATAATTTGAGTCAAATTTAATGCACTTTCACCAGGATAGCTTAACTACATGCATGCTAGCTCACCTTGAGTTGTTCGTGCAGGAATTGGTTGGATTGTAGATTACCCAGTGTTGCGGAAGCACCAGTCTTCCAATAGACACTGCCATGTTGCTGACAAAAAATGCATAATACATGTACAAGATTTAAACAGCATCAACATTACAAGTAAGCTACTCTTACATTTAGGTGTATACTTGAAGACGGCCACCCTTAATAATTGTGACCAACTATTGCCAACTGAAGCTGATTTTAGGTAATCTTAATGATTGACAATTCCTTTTTCCCCGCTGTTAATTTTTTCATACTTGAAAGTGATCAACAGAGCAACATTTTGGTTGTAGAAGGCTTTGGTAATAAAAGTAGTGAGAGCTGTGGAATCTGCATTGTTAGTTTGTATATGCTACTGGTATCTTTTTCAAGATACACTTAACAGTCAAGAAGCCTTAAGCCTGGTTTTGAAATGGTGGATCATAATTGGTAATTTAAACAAGTGAGAAATGACCAAGATCAATATCCTTCATCATTACCGTCAGAGTGCATCATCAGAGTGCATTAATGTAAAACTTAATGTTAACTTTTGTCTGTCATCTGTTCAAGTTTCACTTGAGTATTAAAGCATGTGAATTTTATAAGCTCTCCAACAGCCAAGGTCATTTACTGCTTAAAACATGTTGGTTGGGTAAGGGCACACTTATTGTCCAAATTCTTATGAAAAAATTAAGTAAAACTCTCTCCTGCAAAATTTCACAACCAAGTTAGAGTGCTTACCTGGCCCGTCCCTGACAGTGCAACGACCTGGGAAAAGTTGAAACCTGCAGCTTTCATGCGGTCAAGGAGCAAGTCTAGTGCCTTGACCCACATAATAGTGGGAGAGGTGATGGTCAGGCGGTCGGCCTGGATGTGCACACCTCCTTGAGTTCTGTGAAAATGAAAGATACTTTTCAGTTATTAGCTGATGTAAAAAAAAAGATCCGCAAGATTGAACAACTCAGTAAAATGCACTTAGCAATGATGACTGAACCATTATAAAAAAAAAGGCAACTGTCATCATGTGCTTCCCAAAATATCCAATTTGGTGTCTGGTTCCTGACTCTCTTAACAAAAACTTATATCCAGATTAACACTGAAATTCACTGAAATGGAATTTGAGCCTGCGACCTCTGGAACACCCTGTCAGTGCTCTATCCAGGTCTATGTTGGTGTTTCTTCCAATTCCAGGGGGTCACAGTTTCAAATCCCGTCCAAGCCAATTTCTTCATTCATCTTTATTGATACTTGGTTTGTTGATGACATAAAGATCTGTTTCAAAATTTTTCTCACCCTTAGTAATGCCTTCTGGTGGCACCTTCTGACGCCACAGAGAGGTGGTTACAGAAGACCTTTGCAACAGATATTTCAACATGTCTGTAATACTTAGAAGCATGTAAAATCCGGTACACTGAGTTCTTTAAATTCATGTGAACATAACAGCTTGAATTCTCCATACTAAAACCACTGTTGCTAAACCTCGTGATTCGGGGCAAGCTTTTGCTTAGTTACATAAGAGATGCGTTGCAACAATAAACTGTTCTCAATGGATAAGAACGGCACAAAGGAACCTGTCCATTCCAGAGATGGTGGTCGCAATGCAAAGCCTGCCCTGAATCACGAGGTATAGTAACAGTGTTTTTGTTAGCCTTGTTCAATATCCATTCCTCCATTTTTTTCAGTTGGGAGGCACCAGGGGCACAGGAAATTTGTGAGGGGGGGACATGTTCCCCCCTCCCCTTTAATGTTGCAGTGAAGTCAGGATGCATTTGTAGCACGACATTTAAAGTACCTCCACTAAACGTGACTGTAATTAAACACTAACCTGAAATCTGGGAGGTCATTGTCAAACTGAACTGAGAATTCCTGCACAACATGCAGTGCATCATTGATTGCAATAGCTTTGATCTGAAAGAGTTCAAAGTTTATATAAGGAGTAAATTATGGCAGTACATTTTCATGATAGGCCTGGTACACTGGGAAATAATAATGCCTTCAGGAGCCTTGATTCAACTCCAAGCAGCTTCACCCTTTGAGTGGGGTCATTCCATGTCAAATCACATCTCTCCAAGTCCAGGAACGGAATTTTAAACTCGACCCCCTCCCCGGCCCCTTGAGTGTTTTCCTTGTAGTTTTTTTTCTTGGTCGATTTTTGTTTATTCATCGGTTAAGTTTGGCCAGAAGGCTAAAATTTCAAGTTTTAACCCTGTTTGACCGACAGTTTTGAGCTACAGACCACTAATTTTGCCCAAAATGGGCTTGACTGCCATTTTCCAAACATGTCAAATGACCTATAGAGAATTAGACGGCCTGCATGGAGCGCCCTCCCAGAGGACATGTTTTGTATAATGAATGCACAAAAGGTTTACTCGAGCCTGGGGGAAGAATAAATGCCTTCTAACGTGACATCATACACAGGGGGTCTATTGCCCTAATCAGATAGAATCTCCAACGTTGGCTGAAATTACAGTCACTTGCGTGATATGGTTTGTTTTCAAGATCACTCCTTTTTCGATTTAAAATATTTTATAATGGGGCAAGTGCAAGCTAAACATTTTGGACCTTGACGAATATGATCAGAGACTGTGTTTCGTAGGGTTTGACCTTTTCCTGTCTCCATGGCTTGACCGTCGTAAGTCAAGGGGCATTAATATTGACCACTGAGGAGGTCGAAGGGCCAGTTTTAGAACTGAGACTGTAGCATAGACTAGGCCTATGAGTGGCGGAGTATTCGGAAATTAGTCCAAAACTAATCCTTGAACACGGGCGAAGAATTCTGTCTTTTAATATCTTACAAACCTGCTGAGTGCTGAAGTCAAACCCGAGAAAAAGCTTTTTGAGCGAACCCGCCATCTCGAACCTGCAAAGTGGTAGGCGTGACTACTAGGCCTACCCGGCCGTCCGCATCGCGCACAGACGTACGTACGTACACATGAAGACAGCCATAATCCACCTGACGGTAGGGCGCCCTCGTCGGCCATTTATAACAGCTGCAGGGTACTATGGCACCTACAGATTTCGGAGTGGGGGTAGGCTTGGAGGTAAGATCGACACAAAATAAAGCACTAAGCCCAGATTTGCTAAAATATAGGAAGAGAAACTTTTAGATTAATATAATCATTCTAAATAATTTTGCGAGTCAATTGGCCATTGCATCCAAATTCAATGGGCCTGTGTGACATAAAAATGAGCACAAATTAATGTTAATGTAAACCAAAAGCTCGGATCTGTATAAAAAAGCATGATCCTCACTCACCATGGGGAGGGGGTCATCTCGTATACTGTGATGCTTCAGAACTTCCGAATACTTGCCTGTTCTTATGAACACAGCCAAATACATGTGTATGCAGCCTACATTAGTCATTGGGGAAAAGTGACATAATTGTACAGCCTTTTATCCACATCACGTACCCTCCCCCTTTGCAAATACCTCCAAAACCATTGCAAGAAATGAACAAATCAAAACCAAACAATCCAAAACTGAACACATTAATTGAAGACATTTACCAATGCTGACTTTAATTATTCAACTAACTCTTACATTTAAGTCAATGAGTAGACCCACAGGACCAATTTCAGACCAAATAATATAACCTAACGTAGTAACAGAATTTGTTCACAATTCGAGGAAAGTCTTTTTTTAGAATGCACATCAATTCAAGACACTACTTCCAACAGCTCCAAATAATGGCACTTTCCAAACTGTTCAGCATACACCTATTAAGCACATAATACAACTACCAAGTACAACACCACTGTTCCTTGAACTGGGCACAATGAATATTCAAAGTCTTGGAACTCAAAATGTGGTCAGGAACAATCAAATTGACCTGGCTGTCAAGTTATTTAAATTTCACTCACTTAAAAATGCGTGGACATTTGCAAAATCAGTTTACTAAAATAATAAATCTGTACAGACCCAGGATAACCAGTGCAAACATAAAAGTTTGAGATTTTCAGTAATTTACAGTTAAACATATGGCCATAGCATCACCACCCGCCCCTGGGTTTTTTTTAGACACACTTGTTAAACCACTGTAAAAGAGCCTGACAACATGTCAGAGTAGCCATCATACACAAATGATCTTCGTGATATGTGCAGATCGCGCCACCTATGATTTCGATGCAAATGTTTTCAAAATGTCGTCAAAAAACAAAGGAGCGCAGTTTAGTTCACTGTAGCCGGCTATCAAGAAACCACACCAATTATTTCACATAGGCCTGACGTTCCTTTTACACATACAGTACATTCCTTTGGAAATAACTTCATCTCCTTGATTCCTCTAGTCAATACTGTGCCATACAGTTCTTAGAATCAACCCCAAGGATGTAGCAGGACAGAGCGTGGCCGTGTTTGACGTAAGGGCCATGTGCTAGCTGTGACTACTTTTCAAAGTGCGTCAATCGGAAGCAGCCATAGCTCTAGCACGCAGCCCTTCTTTCTACTTGGCAGAATGCATCATGCATTCTGCATGCGCTTTGTCGCAGTACATTTGGACATGGCGGATGATCGTGATCGTAAATTTTTCCACCATTTTTCATGTCATTATGTATGAATCAAACAAAATCAAATTTAAAAAAGGCATGTGATTCACTTAATTGTATTATTATTTTCATCAATAAGCTGCTTCATTTGGGACTGAATCTCTTAAATGAGAAAGGAAGGGAGGGAACCTCCCACCCACCCCTGAAAAATTAAAGGCCATGGATGCTAACCAACTAATTTTTATGATCTACATGTATAATTCTAGTTAAGAAGAAGAAGAAAAAATTGTGACTACTCAAGAAGCAATTCTACTCAATAAACAATCCTAAGATTAATAGCCAACCTGACTTTGTATGTGCATTCTCTGATTTACAGTATGGGTTTTATTGATGTGAAACAGAAATTAACACAAGATGATGCACAGAAAAATGTTCCTTCACTCACAAAAAAACATGCATTTAGTCCATCTTGGCAGCCTTTTTATGTGAAACTAATTCTGATCTATTCTGTATGATACATTACGGAGCACAAATTAAATCTGTGCATAAAATGCTGGAAAAAATGAATCAAGGACTAAAAACTCTGCTATGAAGCCATGAATAGCACCACTTATTCCAATAGAGTCATTAATCACTTACATGTATTTAACATTCACAGGAACTTGCTTGCTTTCAAACTGAACTCAGACATGTTGTATAAATGCAGTGAAATTATGAGAACGTAACGCTACAAGAAAAGGGAAAATGTGCATGTGTTCATTTCACTGTCCTGTGTACCTCTTGCTGGTTTGAACTAGAGTAATCTGCTCCAGCTAAAAATGGAGCAAAAATGAAAAACAGATGCTCAGGAGGGGTGAAGCAAGAAATGTAGGGATGCAGGAAAATAAAAAAGTAAAATCAAGTCATGCCTGTGCAATGTTACAGGTGATCAATCAATCAAGAAGATACTTCCCATCTCATTCCTTTGAAATCACTCCATTTCCACTCCCTGTCTGCTGCTTTTTTACAATACAAAGCGACACAAATTACAAATTTATCCCCGATTCATCTAATAACATTGTACATGTGGTTACATTCCTCTTGACCTTCACCCAGAAGTTTGATCCATCAGTGCTGCTTCAGGATGCAGCAATCTTACACCAGCTCGTAGAGATTTGTATGTTAAATTCCAATCTGCTGATCCTGCCTGTTTATATATCATAAGCCATGAAAAGAAAATCAGGCGAACCCGGCGATTCAGGATGGCCCGGCGGCAGCAGCACGAACCCCATGAACTTGAATGTCCTGATGAGCTGTGCCCGGTCCATAATGTCCCGGGGCAGTCCGATGATGACTTGGGTGCAACCAAGGTGTTCCTCTGCGGCATCCAGCAGAGCCACTAAGCTGCAAGTGATGGATGGGGATAAAAATGCTCAACAGAATTCGTCTGCAGAGAATTTTTGGTGTGGTAGTAAAATAGGGATTTGAACAAATCCGGCAAGGAAGGAGCTTTGTTTATTGTGCAAATTCTTTAAATATTGAATGTGAATATATACATATTTAAATAGCATCACAATAGATACATTGGTTCAAATGTAGTGTGCAGTCACGCTATAATGAATTATCTGTCCAGGAGATACGATCATTTGCATTTCTTCTGATAGAAAATGAAAAGTTGAGGGGATTTCCACAAGTGCCTTTTGGGAAGCCCATATGATAAGTACTTAGCACGTGTCATTGGAAGCTAATGTTAACTTTGCCAATTCCTGGACTGTATTTGGATGTTCCTATAAACCTTAAGGAGAAACATACAAATATGAACACACGTACTTGACTTGAATGATAAGAAATCAACTGTTGCACAAGACATGCACATACATCATAAATGAGGAGATGCTTAAATTTGTGCAGTGGGCTGATGGGCCTTTCCAACCATCACTAGAGAGAAGGCACTGTTGACAGCTCAAGGATGAATCTGCCAGATGTGATACAGGCGTGTATTGTCCCAATACAAGTATTCCACAGAAAGAACCCAGGCCTACCTGTCTCTACTCCCTTGCTCTGCCAAATCATTTGGCAATTGAATGTAGAGCCTATTCTTCCAAAGAGCTGTTTCCCACACCAGCTTGCGATTGTCTGTCAATGGGTGGACAAACCGTAGGAATTTCTTACCCTCTGTACCACTGACACCTGCTCCAGTGTCATCAGTCTGGAGGGAGGGGGAGTCAATAAAGAAAACCTTTAAAATTTTCCTGAATTTAAGTACATGTAATTAAAAGGTATTACAATGTAAGAAGTTCCTCAGAAGTGTTTTCCATTTTAAATGAGACGTAATATTGATATCGATCAAGGACTACACTCATTGTTAATCTGCTGTCATGCTCACAGAGGAACGTGATGATTTCCAAGACCACATACAAACATACTTCTAAGGAAGGTTTTATTTTAAGAAGCTTCATGTACATGTATATAACTTCTACATGTATAAGACCGACTGGATTAAAATTTCAGCACTTGGTTGCTGAGAAAATCTAACTAACGTATTATGAAACCCAAGTCATGAGAAATCATTCAAGAGTGTGAAAGAAGAATACTGGTTTTTACTTTGAAGAATGGTGCAAATGAGCCATCTGTGTCACTTTCTTCAGTGGCATCTTCCAAGAGGAGTTCTTGACAGCTTCCCGTAGGAACATCAGGAATACCACTGTGATTCTCGGCCAAGCTGAAATATGTAATGTTTGCCTGACTCCCTACAAGCGAAGGAAAAACACATATTGTGTCACCGATTGATAAACAGTTGGTTGTCTATTCAACTCATAAAAATGTGATGCTGACAACAGCTTAATTTACACAAAGCCTACATAAATCTCCATCGTCTAATTGGTGGATAGTAGACCATGTGACAAGAAATACTTGGACCAATGAATGGTGTGCATGCACTGCAAACATAAGGTAGAGACTGGCACAACTGTGAATAACAGTTACATGTACATGTAGTTTGTTTTGTTGAACAAAACTGCATGCTAGTGCCATCCAAGGTGGCCTGAAGATGGTGCATGCTGTAAGTTCTTTGCATAAAATGGCAGGCACCAGACAATATTCGAAAAGCATCTGTCCTTTTAATTGATGAAAAAATTTCTGAATTTGGAAGTGATGCTGATGCTTCTAAATTTCTAAGACAGAAAAACAACGTAAATATGTGTATGCAGTCAAAAGAAACGGGCATGTTTCAAAACATCCAGGAATGCGAGTTTAAGTCATAAACTGATTTAGAATGAGCCAAATTCTTTTCCATGTTAGTCATTTGCAAAAGTTTAAGACCACCTTAAACAACCAGAAAGGGGTAATTTTTGAAGGTGGGACATGAGGAATACTATTTCCCTGTCCATAAACTTGATCATTTATCAGAATAACCATACATGAAAAATTTCAATTTGTCCTACACATGTTTCTGTTCGTCACCTTTTCAGAACCATTTCTAGCAGTTTTCAACTTCTGCAAATAAGCACTGGGTACAGATAGTGCATGCGTTCAAATTTCCAAAGTACATAAAATGTCCCCTGTTCTTTTTGTGCCTACAGTTATAGCTGTAGATGATCACCTCTTGGAGTCTTTATCTCACTGGGTAAACACTCACAACATGGCTATATATAGTCATCATACCACTTCTGTTTAAATACTGCAGTGGTGCAATAATCCCCCGAAGTTGCCAGTCCACAAAAAAAGTTTGGTACAAGATAACATCCTACCAGTGCCTCGTGTGCTGTTATATATGGAACATGTTATATCATGCCTATCTGGCAAAGGGCAAAGCAAGCGTGAATGCTTGATTTACGCTAAAAAAGAAAATGACCTTTATACAGATTAATATGCACCTGTGCCTTGTCATCCGATTCAAATAAGGCCAAAACTGGAAAGTGTGCGTGTGCGTTGCATGAGATGCACACAATGATAATTTAACAACACAATTACAGTACATTTGCATGTGTACAGAACCACCCTTAATCAAAGTCTTACATGGAACTGCACGGGTACAATGCATCCCGGAGAAACACTAACCCTAAAAGCAATGAAGATTATGAATCCTTTTGTGTACAATTATTCATCAACAGGACCCTACTGAAGAACTCCTCCCCAGACACAAGACAAAGACTAAGCCTAAACCTTTGTTTTCTGTCTGTACTGTCTGAAGTGTCAGAATATTTCTCAAAGACCTAACTTTGTGGGACACTTAAGTGTTAGCATTGAAGAGTCCAGTGCGGGGCTAGGTGGTGACATGCCAATAATTAAGTTTTTGGAGTCATCCTTGGCCCACTTCACACCTCATTGTGCATGCTGTAAGACTTCCACTTTAATTTTTCTTTGATCTATCCTTCCTCCGTGACCACATGATATGCATGATTTTTGATACTGTGGGCTCACAGACCCAGTCGCTACTCTCCTGATTGGTCATTAGAATGCCATAACATGTCCTGAAGAGTCAAATTTAGCAAAGGAAATATCGAAGCACTTAATTCAAAAATGCACATTTTCAGACCAGTCTCATGCGATTTGCTTGCAGGGTGTCAAGTGATGTCTGCGAATGGAACTCTTTCCCAAGATCTGTTCACTTGCGCCACCTTACGAAACACTCTGATGAATTTGTGCCAAATTTCTGGACACCACTGTATTGAATTTCAGACTCAATTTCATGACACCAAAATGAGAGCATGTACACTGTACATTCTTATGACGGTAATAGTATCCGCACTATTTAACTGAATGAATCTGAAGTTTTCCAACAAAGAGGTTTGGCAAAAATTGCTTTAAATGGGAAAGTAATTTTGGAGATTTTTCACACAAGATTGGAGAAATTTGGCAGTGACAGAGCCACTACATGTAGTCTCACAGTTTCAGCGTGACATCTCTGCGTCTTATTTCTTGTCTTTGATTGGTCAGTGATGACTGCACCTTTCTGCTTCTTGAAGGGGCAGTAAGAGTGCTGTAGTCAATAAGGAAAAATCTGAAATACTGCCTCTACACTATAAAGCCTGTATTTATTTTTTATTCAAAATACCACAAATTTTGTGATTTTATGAAGTAGAAATATGACCCTGCAGACAACAAAAAAGTTTAATTTTTTTATTTAAAAACTGAACACAAGAAATTCCCCATACAAAATGAATAGCAGAATGTTCCTTTGCCCAGATGCACGTGCAAGACTACATTGAACAGCCTCCAACAAAGCCTTCTCCAAATGAAAGCTGGGCTATGATTAGTCATTGGAATGGAAGCAAATTCGACCAATCAGGGGGCAGCTTCCATATATGGGTGATTGAAAAAAAAGGAAAAGACAGGAGCTGTGTTGCGATTAGTTAAGCTATCACACAGTCGACAGTTACATGTATTGACAGTGCATGCTGCTGATTTTCTGTAGTGTGGATGGGCAAAATGCTCAAGAATTTCACCATTTTGATGAGGATATAGGGTGAATAAACCTCCCCTTCTGACATCTCACTTCACCAAGAAGGCATGCATGAAATTTGGCTGCACAAATAGCTGTGATGGGAGGGTAAGTTGGTACAATAAAACCAGCCAAATCGTGTTAACGGGAGTTTGTATTTAGCTATCTCCAAGGCTTGTATAAACCTTACAATTTTGGCAATAGGTTTTTTTTTGGGGGGGGGGAACTATGCTGACCGGTTTTACAAACTCAAATGACAAAAAAACATGGGGTCTACAAATATAAAATCCCCTTTTTTTAGGATATGTTATCACTTTCAGATGGCTAATAAACTACTGCAAAATTGTGACCTGCACATGCCAAACAATTGCTCTAAATGCCAAGCCCTGGCCCTATAACTTCAGCATGTTAGGCTAGGGCCTGACCTACACATGTAGGTTCCAAGTATTCCCAGAACTAGCCTAGGTTGGACGACGTCTACATTGCAATGTGACTAACGTCCAGGGTTAAAAGTCCTCCTACTATGCAAAATTTTCTTCAACAGTTTTTCTCACATTTTTACCTGGCGAAGACAGCTCAAGTCTCATTCACAAATGCTTTAGTAATTTCATGGAGGTAGATTCTACCTCCATGGTAATTTCAACACAGCAATTATGGAATTCAGGACACAAGGCATTTGTGAACGACATTTTTAGCTGTCTTCGCCAAGTAAAAATGTGAGAAAAACTGTTGCAAAAAATTTAGCACAGTAGGAGGACTTTTATACCCTGGCATGCCTGAACGTTAGTCGCAACGCAATGTAGACGTCGTCCAACCTGGGCTACCCCAGAACTGTGGGGTCCGACGTCCGTCTCCGGTACTTACAACATGGCGGCAACATCGGCTGAGAGTTTACTGCTGAATTGGGACATTGTTCCGCCTTTTTGCGACGTCTCTTCTTCATGCTTGTTTACGTTCTGATCCAGCTTGGCCAGTTTTGTCAATGATAAAACCATAACGGAAATTATCGCCCAAAAATCTATTTGATCAAGAGAAACAACTGTAACTTGTAAGCCTAAAAATAAGTAAAAGTAAAAGAGAGTCTTCTTCGGCTTTAACCACCCAGCTGCAAGCTGCACGGAGCTTTGTGTAATAAATGATGACGTGCCCGCGGCCGCGCGCGTGACTGCAACCCACAATGACGTAATTATCTAGTATGGTACCTGGTCGTCACGTCACTTTAAAGGTAACCACAGTTATAAAGAGGTCTGTCTGCTCATTGCCTGTGTGAGATCAAGTTAGCTGTGTCCTTCAGGAAATTTTTGCCAAAGTGTACAATATTTCAGGAAATGCAGAGATTGCAGGAATTTTGTTTTTGTTTAATTCTCATCAGAGAAATAAACCTTTCCCTTCTTTTCTTTGTTTTTCCTCAAAGCATAATCAGAAATCAGGCACTAGGTAGGTACATTTTACCTCCGTGTTTTTGTGTTCGCCTGAGAAAAAAACAAAACAGCACGATGAAGCATTCTTGGAATTTCAGGAAATACCAGTCGAATTTCAGGAAATCAGGAAATCTCGGACTCTATATATTTCAAGGAAATTTTCTTGACCTTTGGATACACTGCACTCGGGGGATACCAGAAGTTTGGTTTTGTTGCCAGTCTTGAGAGGAGACTATATACTTTGCTTTGAAAACATCCTCAACAAAGGGGCAGCGATCGATATATTGTGTAACTTTGATTTTCCCAAGCATGTTATGTAAAAAAAATACGCGCGAGCCTTTACGGTGTCGGCTGCAACCTGTTCCCATCAATTAGCCCTCTTCTTCTTTAACTGATCACTGCATTTGAAAAGTAGCCAGCTAATATAGTTCCAGTCGGCTTACCCCAAATGGACAATTGGAGAAAAAATTGCATCTGATCTATAATTCCCGTAGAGAAACTTAAAAAGTTATGGTGTAACCACACAGACGTCAGGTAAAATAACTTATCTGCACGGCCTTTTCAAGAGCGTCACTCCCTTCAGTATCTTTTTTGGTTTTGGGGTTTGATCATACGGAATTCCATTTTTGCCAATTACGCGGCTCGTGGGCATTTTTTGGGTCTGTCGCCACTTCCGCCATCAATGGCGTATGGTGTTCTATAGACGCCAAAATTGCGTCGCGTCGTCCCATCGCCCCGACGCTACGACACGACGATTGTATCTCGATGCCGTCCCGTCGTGCTGGGTCGTCTTGCCGTCGTATCGTGCCGTCGTGACGTCGCGTCTTGTCGTCGTCGCGTCGGGTCTGTCATGGTATGGCTTTTATATAGCGCTGCTTAGGCCGTCACGTCCTGCTGTCATGCTGTCGCGTCCTGATGTCTTGACGACGCGTCGTGTCGTCGCAACGTCATATCGTGCTGTCGGGTCGTGTCGTCGTCAGTCGAATCATGTCGTCGTGCCTTACTGTTTCTAAAAATGGCTGGTGATTACTACGGCTAATAGAGGGCGTATGCC
>NW_019091471.1:622661-649471 GCF_001949145.1 Acanthaster planci | reverse complement strand
AAAATGAAAGGGGGCATGTCGATCATCGTATTTCTGTGCAGCCTGGACACCTGTGAGAGTTGTGAGTATTTTTAAAATTATTGAAAAGTGTGGGGATTTATCATTGCAGTCCATAGGAATTTATTTGTAGTGGTGCACCCCGCATAGTCGTATCGTGCCGTTGCGTCGCGTTTTGATAGAGGTCGTTCCTTAGTTTCGCATGAGGGCGCACAACTAAGTTCAAAGCGAAAGCGCTTAGCCGTTAGTTATTGAAATGGTGGTAATCCCTCTTTCTCGAGGTTTTTTTATTTGGGGGGGGGAGGTAATTAAAATGGATGATATTTTGCGTCAGTTGAAAGTGGATGAGTTTATAAATGCGTTTGACAAGAACGACTTATTGCTCTGTATTGCTATGTATTTGTAAATTAATAGCGTTGACTTAGCTCACTGACATGACTGCAGCCGGCTGACTTGCCTAAACAAATGTATCTCTCCATTTCTGAATGTCAGTATGTGGAAACATTTCCAATTCTTAAGGGTTATTTTATTGTCACTTCTCTAAAGAGGTTGAAGGTGAATAATTTTATTATTTCGGTCGGCACATGCGTGTTCTGTGTATTACTGGTAATGGATTTTTAGAGGAAGATAATTTGATTCTGTAAGAGACTAAAGAGCAAAAACTCAAAGGTTATTAAGTTAAAGAGCTTGGAATACAGTTCAGTAGTCAAACAGTTGTTGTACTTTCGGATACTGACGACGATAAAGCTTGCCAGATGAAGAGAATATTCCGAAGTGAACTTGATGGTCATGTTGAAAGAATGGATGTGGTCAATGAAAATATCCAGACCATCGTTGTCGCTAGCCCAGATTCAAACTGCATCATAAATGTATCTCCTCCACATACAAGGGCGGCATGGTGCTTCAGGAAGCATGAGCTCTTCAAGGTCACCCATGAAGGGCAAGCAAAGGAGGGAGCCATGTCAGTGCCTGGAGAGAGATTATGAGAACTGAGATGAAAATGATCAGGATGATTCACTTGTGACATGAATTAAAGGCCTGTACATAGGTCTCGAAGGCATATACACGATTCTTGGGAGTGACCCAAGTGCTTTTGACTCGAGGCTCCTGGTCACATGGAGCAGAATCAAAGAAAAACTCACTACTTCGTTCCTGCGGAAGCACCCGGTGGGATCTTGACTGAATTCTTCCTGACTGACTCAGGGGGGGGGGAGTTGGACAGAAATTTAGACCCTTTGAGAGAAGCATGAACTGTGGATGAAGAGGAAAAGTTGACAACGGTGGAGGGGTTGGTGGCATGGAAGCTAAGTTATAGGATGACTGGAACGTCTGTGACTACGTTGTTGTTTGGCCCAAATGTCACGCCTTCTAGTTTCTTCTGTTATGAATAACAGACGGAAGGTTAAGGAGGCTTTTTCTATCTCGCTGCACAAGTTTCGATAGTTTCCGAACAGTTGGATCTGAGTCAAGAGTCAAGATGGTCCTGATGGAGGTTCTGAAGTGTGATTTACAAATATTTAGAAAGAATATTGATATGAATTGGATTCAGGCACCGTGAAGAACTTGATATGTATATAATAAAATAAAATACAATAAAATAAAATTTAACAATTACAATTTTAATGTTTCCATGTAGGCCTACTTGTCATTTCATGTAGGCCTACCTTGCTTCACATATATGGTATGAGTCTTCGTTTGATTCAACTTCGTGCGTTTGATCATGACGGAAACGTGTCGTAAATAGTACACCATAATCATGATAAAGATCATTTATATCGTTATTACCGGTATATTGACATTTCCTACCAGAATCTTCCTGAAAGGAAAAATGACAAGTCAAAATTAAGTCTTCTCAGGTAAACATATACTGACTAAAACAATGTGATTATGTTACATGAAATTGTACTTCCGTCGCTGTGTCCCCAAATATTTTTTGTTTTATTAGTTCTCAGATTAACTTATGTGAGTCAGGGAAAAGTTAAGTATTTAACAAAGAATCAAAGTTATAGGGCCAAAAAGCAATTTAATTGATATTCAATAAAGAGGACAAAATCAGATTCAAAATTATCCCCAGAACTCCTGGGTTCGTCGTCTGTCATCGTGGGAGCGCGACGGACGAGGAACCCCACAGTCTCGGGACTGAGTTATCAGTAATTAAGCATATTTCAGGTGTAGTAAATAATGTTTATTTCAGTGTCGCAGAGTGGGCCGTGCATGTTGAAAGTTATGATTGTAGGGATAAAAGTGACACCAAATGGATAACTGACACCGGTACTGCTGGCTTTTAAGTGGACGTATTTCGTATGTTCCTACTTGGATCTCAGGTGGCTGTTTTAACCGTGGTTACTTTTTAGTTTGGAACATTTTTCATCAGAATAACTTAAAACGAAAAACAGTTAATCAAAATGTCTTTTGGGAAAGAATCATGAGTTTCGCGGTTCAATTCCTATTTTATTGTCACTACCTGAAAGCTCTGAAAATTAATGCAGGGAAAACAGTTATTCTTATATCAAACAATTCTGTGAAATTAAATTTTTTACATTATATCTATTATAACCAAATTCTATTCAACACGTACCTTCTGAGTAATAAAATTAAACATCCCTGTTAAAACACTCAAGGGTAGTAATTCCAATCGTGTACAAAAAGCCAAACCTGCCAATTAGCGTTAAAAGTTGGCCATATTGAATTGAAAGCGAGGTTAACTTTTTATTTTGGAATATGAGAATAAAATGAAGTATTTCAATACTTCTGCAACAAAATATGTAAAATAATACACAATGTACACAAGAAGCACATCTTAATCTCATCAATCTCCGTATCTAAACTGAGGATTATCAGTGAATGACCCATGCATGGCAGAGTGACGCTAAATGCCTCGGTTGTTGTGCAATCCATGTAACATGTTACTTCTCCGGGCATGGCGGCGTGTGCAGGTGTTGCAAGGTCAGATCAGCCTTTGGTCAGGCGTAGCCAGGTTCGATTGGGGGCCTCCAAGTACGATGGTGTATAGATTGGGAGCTGCAATAAGTGGCACTTTATTCCGCGAGCGATTGGGATGGAATGCACATATACCTGAAGAGGAAGTGGTGCGGTGGGGATATATTTTGAGGAAGGTAGTTAGGTTTTTTTTTTAATTTATTCACTTTAGGACCTGAAAGCTCCGGTATCTTTCGAATGGTATTAGGCCTACCATCTTTCTTTTGGGGAGGGGAAAGTAGCATTTTTGTTTCACTGATAAAAATGTTGACTCTCTTTTAGACAAATTTCACTTCCTTCTTTTGGACGTAAGCCCCTACGAGCTGGGTTTGCCACTGGTGGGTTTGCAATGAAGCTGGAAACGATTTTATCATTGTTTATCATCTACATTTCCTACGTCTATAAAATGATGGCTTAACTCCACGCCAGAGATATGACATACTTTTGACATAAGACATAATTTCGTTGACATTAAAGTACAAAGCTCTTGTTCAAAGCTTTATTACCCCGGTCATTTTATAGACCCTCTATGAATTCATTTCCCAATGCAAAGTCTCAGCTCAGATGAAAGCCCCTACTATGGCGATTTTCTTTCCGTTTTTAGGCCAGCAATCTTCATGTTTAGGATGACATGAAAATAATACATAGAAATAGTAATGCGTGAAAAGAATAATGGTTGAAAATTATAATAAAAAACAACTGGGTAGCGTCCGAGGACAGAACAAACAAAAATGAGATGAAAACAATCCTTTTTTACGTTCAACCAATTTATTTAGGTTTGGAGGATTAAATTACTGGGTGTCTACTTGTAACACGTGGCATTTCTGCGTGCCCTTTTCTCAATAAAAATTACTTGGTCATTGAACAAATGGAAATTTTGTTATTCACAAATTGTAAAAGAAAAGAATCCTGAGTTGAACCAAAGAATTGAAATTTTCATAAAGTGTCTATTTTAAGAGTGTAGTATTTGGGGTCGGCGTGTTCGTAATATATAGGCCTTGTAACAAATTAAAAAAAAACAAAGTTATCCTCAAACACCTTGGCGGGTGTTAGCCTACTTTCACACGTCTTATAACTGATTCGTAAAATGCAAGTAAAGATATTCATAATTTGGAAAAAAACACCGAGAGCTGTTTTCCAAACTTATTAAAACATTAAAGAAAAAGATTTTTCCCAAGAATCACACGATTGAGAAATGGTTAGTGAACCCTTTTCCTTTAACTTGTAACAACTGGGTTGAAGTCTGTTTTAACGTATCACAGATTGTCTTGACAACACCGCACAGCTTACTCGCGCAGCGCCCTCATCCAATCCAAACGGTGTTTTTTTAAAAGAAAGGTTGTTTTTTTTTTCAGCCAGCACGGGGTCTCGTGTTGTCAATAGTCCTCATAAGTTCAGGTAGGCCTACATGTTGTGCGGAGTGGTTCCTATCCCTTCTTGGATGAAATTGAAAAATTCATACATCCCTATGTACATGTACATTCTACAGGGCTCCACACGTACAAGCCCTCCTCTTTTAATTTCCCTACGACTCGGCCAGGTACAGTTATTTCGAAAGATATATTGATGGGGGGCCAACTCCCCCCCCCCGTGATGGGCTTGTTGTACACTTTCAAGTGTCTCCTATTTTGATTACAGATTTGCCCATTTCCAGTATGGAACTTGAATTATTGCCGAAAGAGCAGTACTGCATTATTCATATTTCACGGTGACGCCATATGACCCGTGAGCCAAATGGTGAAGCACCTTTTCCGGTTGTGATACTGCCCTGCGCCTACGTGTACTATCTTTGATTGTTGTTACGCCCCATCTATAGCTTAAGTCCCAACTATAATTGGGACAGTCCCAACTGCAGTGCTGCAGTTGGTCTGGCCTAACTATTGTTGACTCATGTCTGTGGGAAATGTCTCAACATTATCCAAGTCAATGTGTCTCCCACTTGACAAAATTCATCTAACATGTGGCAATTTATCTGTTCATTCAGCCATATGAGCGATGACATGACATTTGTAACGATATGACTTTGGCACATGCTGGGCACATCATGCACACAGGCGCTGCATGCTGTAGTTAGGTCGGCCCAACTGTGGCACTCTAAATGAGACGGCCCAACTATAGTTGGGACTAATGCTATAGTTGGGGCGTAACATTGTCATTGATGCTGCACGCGCCCGCATGGTACGGTAGTACTAGCAGGGTAGGCCAAGCGACACAGCCTTCTGCTTCAGTGACGCTCTCATTTCAAGTATTTTTTCGTTCATGAGGAAGTCACTGTAGACTCTGACGACTGCAATGTTAAATTTTGAGTTTTTAGACGAGGTTCGGCGAATGAACAAGCGTCAGGTTTGTTTCGATTTGGCATGATATTTTTGGCATTAACAACAAGCATGGACAAAAAAATGATCAATGGAAGAAGCGTGTTGGGCGCGATCGGTTGATTAGCATTTTTCATACTGAAGTAGTTATCTTAAAATCGTGTTACGTACACATTAAAGTAATACATATATTTTTGAAAACAAGTTGAGCTGTTGTGATTTTACCCCACCCCCTAAACTTCCTTGCTGTCTGAGCTGCTGAGGAATATCTTCATGATCCTGCATACATCTTGGATGGTCCCCCTGCCATGCCTGCATGTGCCCTGTGCTTATCCTGTTGATGTACATGTAGAGTCATGACAGTACACCTCTAATTGCACCTGTGCATGAGAAATCATGCTTTGTGTGATCTTGAACTGTCAAAAGTGATCAGTGACTGTCCAGTTCGTTCCAGTGCAAAAGCAAGCATTTGTTTCCTTCTAAATTTGGTCTTCATGAAGGTGTTTGGATTCAAGAGAAAGAAAACAAATTTTGCAGTGACATGTTACTGTTAGGCCTGAATGAGCATGGAAATTCAGAACACAGGTGGGTGTAGGCCTACAGAGATTTGGACATGTACACGTCAATGTGATCATGGAGGTACATGTAGAAATGTGATGTGATCTACAACTTGTTTCAGTCACCATACTTTTGTGAAGAAAAAAGTGCTGACAATAAAATATAGTAAAATTGATGCATATGAAGGATTTCAGGTGAAAAATACATTCGCATTAGCTTTTTTTGCAAGGACATGACAAAGTACAGTAGGTTTTTTCCTTCTATTACTTTTGCAGCTGTTCTACCAGGTGCTAAACTTCGGAATGATTGTTTCATCGGCGCTGATGATTTGGAAAGGTCTGATGGTAGTTATGGGCAGTGAGAGCCCCATAGTGGTTGTTTTGAGGTGAGTTTTTTTCACTGCATGTGAAGACATCAGTCACAAGTTACATGTGTCAATTCTGTTTATCTTTCTCATGGTGCTGAATAATTGATATACCCATACACTGGCATGCAAAAGGTCTTTGCACACCTACATGAGTGATATTCATTTCGTTAATGCGACTAGAAATTAATAAAAATAAATGATTTTACCCATACCTGTGTGTGAATTGTTGTCTTTGTTAAATTAAATTCACGTTACATTAGCAGAAAGTTCTTTCTGAACTGGGAAATAACAACGAAAACCAGAGTCACAGCGTTCCATATGCGGAAAATCTTTTTCCATTAACAAATCAAAGATGGCGGCGCCCATGGTCCACTGGAAAAACATGAAAGACAGATCAGTTTAAAAGATGCCTTGGCGTCGATCACAACCGATGAGATTCGTGATGACCTAGCAGTCCATTCCCTCTCAAATCTGCTTGAGAATCTCAAAGAAATCATCCTTGTTTCTGGGGTGACTTTCCCGACAGAGTCAGCGCTCCATTCCATCCCAGAGATTCTAGAGTGGGTTCAGGTTTGGACTCTGGGCCGGCCAGTCCATCAATTTGAATTGACAGCTCCCCCCCCCATTTCCCGACTAAATTCAGGCATTGTATCAGCCAAGAACTCCCTTGTGACAGGAGCTGTGTGTGCAACAAGAGCGCTGTCGTGCTGGAAAATGAACTCATAACCCACCAAATGGTGAGCAGCTGGCAGCATGTGGTCACAAAGAATATCGATGTAAACACGGGAGTCAATATTCTTGACCCACACAGGCTTCCAACACCAGACGACCTTAAACACCCCAAACCATGATGCCTGACTCCCCACGCTTAATGGACGGAGCTATGCACTGGGCTCGAAATTGGGCTAATCATCACGGGAGCAAGTACATGTACTTGCTCTCTAGACAGCTGAACTTGTCAGTTTATGGGAGCAAGTAGCTCCCATACAATATTAAAGACATATTCAAGAAAAAACAGCAAATACCCTGGTCCTTGCTGTTGCTTTTGTGCTTAGCGACGTGTTGTCAACAGTCAGGCACCTGGCCTTTATCACGTGCATATGCACTCAGACGTAAAAGGGAACTAACTGCAGCAATCGAGCATTTTCGAAATGAATGGATTAGGCTGAGACTTCTTTTTCGCTGGTTCCAGCTATGTTGGAGCAGTGTTCAAAACCACTTGTTCAAGGTATGATTAGAACCAGCCAAACTGAAGTCCAAGCCGAATCCACTCGTTTGGCTTTAATTTAGGCATGAGTCTAGGAGGTTGTGGTCGCGGCCAGTTTCCATACAATTGTGTGTAAATTCCAGCCGTATCGATTCAGACATGGCCACTGTGCGGACCATTCAGCGAGATCGTGACACTAGCCGTGGGCTTGTGCTTGGTGACATCGTTAAAAAATTGTACCATGTTATGGTTCCGTGACAAGGTTGATCCAAAGTGAAGTCAAAAAGTTCAGGTATTTTTCATAACAAAAGTAGAAACAAATGGTGAAAATGTTTAGGTACATATATTTTTCATTACATTAATGGAATCAAACAGGTGTTAGTACTAACGCCCGTCTTCATGATTTACGGGCGTTCTGAGACAAACAGGCACATTTTAGCTATCTGCGCCCGTTAATTTTGAGCCCTGCATGCAGCTTGCTGAACTCCTCCCCAACAGTTCATCTGAAGTAAACCCTGCCGTCAGATTGAAAGAGCTGGAACCTGGAATTGTCGCTCCAGATTACCTTTGCCCCATCTGCCTTGGTCAGAGTTGAGATGTTCACAGGCCCAGACTAACCGGTGTTGCTTGTGGCCATCTGTAAGGCAGGGCTTGTGCCTAGCAACCCTGCCAAAGAGCCCAGCTTCCCTAAGATGTCGGGATACCGTGCAGCGATGTACTTCGACCCCCGATGAACTGGCCAGATTGACGGCCATCTGAGGCAGTAAGGAACTGATTGCTGCGGGAGGTCCAGACGACGTGGTTGTCATCTCGCTCCATGTTTGCACTCGGTCGACCAGATCTTGACAGGGTATTCATTGAGCCATGTTCCTCCAACTTCTTCAGATTGTATCTCATAGTGGAGTCGCTTACCCCCAGCCTTCTTGCAATTTCCCGGGCCGAGTATCCCTCTTTGGAAAAAGGCACCAGCACCTCTTTTTTGTGGTTTGTGAGTGGACTTTTCCTCTCCATTGTTACGCTGATGAAGCTTTCATGTGCAAATAAATCTTCCCTGGAAACCTGGCCTGGCATTTCCCCTTGCCATTCTTTTGATTTGTTCATTCACAATCCTCATAAATATTAATAAAAATCTGTTTTCCGCCACGCAAAAATTGTTTCCCTTTGGTTTAAATGCCCAAGTTAATATATTCATTAGCTCATGAATATTAATGAGGGTATTCAATATGACTTTCTCACACGGGTGAAAACTGAGACACGAACACAGTTCTAAATCACCATCAAATTAACAAATTTTGAGTGTTTGAATTATGACTAAAACTGACTAAAATAGTGACACTAAACACATGATGTTTTTAGATCAGTCTCTTTATTTCAACACAAAAATCGAGAGTGAAAATACACCATGTAGGTGCGTGAGGACTTTTGCCTGCCAGTGTATAATGTTTTGAAATATGCAGATCAAGTATCATGCGAGCACTTTAACAAGTGCAATGAAAGTACATGCTGTGCACACAAAACAAAACAAACCTCCTCCCCCCAGTACATTTTAGATGCATGTAGAATAGAAACTCACAGAGTCAAAATTCCCGTTTTGTGGGTTTTGTTTCTTCCCTACTCTCCCAGCGGTAGTATGGAGCCAGCCTTCCATCGGGGGGACCTGCTGTTTCTTACCAACTACCAGGACGATCCCATCCGAGTCGGAGAGATCGTCGTCTTCAAGATTGAAGGCCGGGACATTCCCATCGTCCACAGGGTGCTGAGGCTTCATGAACAGTAAGTAACCAATTAGAGCACTCGTGCCAGTGGCACTTGCTGCAACTGTGGCCCAATTTTCTGGGGGAGATGGAAGGGGGGAACTGATAAATTTCTCAGTTTTTGGAGAGGGCACTCAAATAGGTTAATTGTTTATGCAACACTTGTTTTGAACTGCTTGCAATTTCTGAAGTAGGGTTGAGGTCCAGGGGCGTAGGGACCAGAGGCGTAGGGACCAGAGGAGGGTTGTTAAAGAGTCTCGGTTGGCAAACCAATCCAAAATTGGTACATAAGCATTAACCCTAACACTCCTCAGTCCTCCAACAGGTGAAGGATTGAGGAGTGTTAGGGTTAAGCAATATACATGTATGTTGAAAATCGCCATTTCCCCTGAAGTATGAAATGTAGCGTACCAGGCATTTCCATTTTCCACACTTGGTGCATTTTTACACAACACAAGGTTGTCGAACAAGTTGCATGTTGGCAAATTGACTCAGGCACACCCCTCCCTCCCCCAAGGAAATGCCTTGACTACACCTCTGTAGGTATCCATGATCCTACTGACAACAGAATTCCTTGGTTAGATTTATAGTCTCCATTCCGTGCTATGAAGCAGCAGCTATTAAACTCTGCATTAGCCCTCTATGAAAAAAAAACGCTGAAGAGATTTTTAGTTATGGTAGTCAGTGAAATTAGTCCCAGCTGTATTTGAAGCACTGAAAATGCTGAAGTCACATTTGAAAAGATTACAGGTTGTTGCCAGAACTTTGAATGTTTGTATGAATTTGAACTGAACTGGAAATTGAAACCAAAATCAATCATTTAATTTATCAGATGTAAGTGAAATTATTTTTCATTGTTTTGCATATGTATAGCTTTGTGTTGTTGGGGTGTTTGTATGTTCATTTTGGGGTTATTTATTTTCCTTCTCTGAACTCCTCATCATCGCCAGATCACATGTGGCAGTTCCCTTTAACCTTGACATTTCCTTTAATGGTGAACTTGTTTGCCCTCTATACTATGGCATGCCACTGACAGTTTCTTATACACATCAGTATGATAAATTACCTCCATCTCGAGTACGCTTGACATTGTGACCGGTGAGAAAGCCTTTTAAGAAACCCTCTCAGTTTCTTCTGCTCCTGCTGTTTTTTTTTAATCCAAACAAAGTTAGACTATAATAGCATGCATTCCTATTGAAAATCCTGGCTTGGTCACTGTTGCTTCAAAATAAAAATATGTCAGTGCAGTGTATCATTCTGATATGCACACATCTGAAAGCCAACACATCTTTAGCCTTTGTTGTCAGCCTGTCAGGATTTTTTTCGATTGTTTTCTTTTCCAATTTTTCAGTATCAACAAACAGTACAGTTTTGTTGAAGTGATCTGTTTGTGAGGATTTGATATTAAGAGTTACATAGAACAAGAACCTGTGTTTATTATACATATGAAGCAATGTGCAGATAATGTTTTTTTAAAGCAGATAGCCCTTAGATACAATGGATTTTTGGCAGTGTGACTGTCTTCAGCTGAACGTGAACAATAAAATATGTTGACATTTTAGGGTCGAGATTTGTCCATATTTTTCTTGAATTCCACATTTTTTGTAAAATATGTTTAAGATAGATGGATTTTCTATTTTGCACCAGCTTTGCTGAAACTGTAACATTATTTTTTTTTGGCATTTTGCAAGAAAGCAAATGCAGGACTCATGCTAGTTGAGGTTGACAGCGCATGTTTTTGGATTGTTACTCCCACTTTAATGCAGTGGAAATCCGCTGAATTTCTAGGGTGTAGGTTGCTCAACCATAAGGACTGAGCATAGCTGCCGGCTGTGTACATGTGCCATGCATCTACTATCCAAGCAGTCAAGAGTGAGCATTTAAACAAAGCTGTTTAGTGGTTGAAAATACACAATATTTTAGGTCTTAGCCTGCCAGATTCTTTTTAGTGGAAAATTTTAATTGAGAACTTTGTTTTTGTCACACACAGTTCATCAGGTGTCACTTCAAAGTTTGAATGATCAAAACGGCAGATAAAGTTTCTTTGTTGGAGATCCTTCAGTTGATGAAGGTCTGAAAAATCCATGGTAATTTTCGTGGTTTGAAAGTCCAGTGGAAAAGAGGCGGCGAATGGAAAAGATGATGTATAATGGTGACTTCATAAAAAAAAATCAACAAGTGAGGATACTGCAGGTGCACTTGGTGAAACAAATTTATAAAATAATCAACAGACGATTGAAGGACTTAAAGAGGCACAATACCAGGGCAACATTTTTTCTGATTTTGCAGTTTTTCACAAAATCTCTCCCCGACACGTTCGTGCCTTCAAAATCCAAGTTTTTGTGCTTCTGAAATAGAATACTGTCAACTGACAGACCTTTCTCATTCAGAGCATTTCACCTTTCTCTTAAATGTGTCCTTAACTTTTTTCCCTAAGTGTTCTCTGTTTGTATCCCTCTTATTAACAGAGAAAATAGTGAGATGAAGTTTCTCACAAAAGGTGACAACAACATGGTGGATGATCGAGGCCTGTACGCGCCAGGCCAGTTGTGGCTTCAACGGAAAGATGTGATTGGTCGAGCCCGGGGCTTTGTGCCCTATGTGGGCATTGTAACCATTCTAATGAACGATTACCCTAAATTTAAGGTAAGCATATATAAATCCTCTCTGATTTGTAATGAATGTGTGTATTCACCCAATTTTAAAGTCCTTTATTGTTTGCTTTGATTGCAAAAATGCAGTTTTGTACTATGTATTTGCATTAGTTAGTTGCCGTACTGGTTGATTCCCAAGTCTTTGTGTAGTCAAAGATTGAAATAAAGATGTAGTTAGCGAATGTAAATAATGCAGATGGCATCTTTAAAAAAAAATTAAAAATTCAACTGAAAAGGAAAACCGTTGCTTAGGTTTCTTTAAACAATTTTTATGTACATATACCTCATGACTTCATCCCCCCCAAGAAAAGATTGTTTATCCTTTTGGCAACACAACCCCTCAATGATTTTTTTTTGGGGGGGGGGCTTTTCAAGTATGATTAAGTTGCTTGACCCACTAAAACTCACAAAATTTACTGACATTCACATATGGGCCACTGCAGTTTTCATGATCACTAACACAATCACCAGCTTTAGTTGGATTAAATTCAGTTGCGCCTGGTGTGGAGTCTCATCTTTTTTTTCTAATTTAGAACTTATGATATATTCATAAATCCCTCAAACAGTCTCCCAATTCAACAATGTGCAACTTGACTGTTTATTAACACTTGATAATGCCCGCTGAGAAGTGATGATGCCCGCTGGCACCTGGATGCCAGACTCGTAATTGATTCTGCTTGGTCAAGAGTCTGCGTGCACCCAGCTCGCCATGTGTGCGCCAAGTCCATACAAGGAGTTTCTTTTTGACAACTTGTAAGGAATATATCATAAAATGTCCGGGGGTGTTCAGGAAAATGAAAGAAATTTCAAGAAAAAAAATCGTTTAAAATCCATCTTATATTGACTTCTTTTGACTCTCTGACTAAAAAGGTATTTATGAATGAGGTAAATATGTGCTTGGCCAGTCTTGGCTCAGGAGACGGAACACTGATAATGCCCTTGCCTGTGGCTTGGGTGTTAGTCGCGTCCAGTCTCGTGAGCCAGTCTTAAACCCACGTTTAAGACCAGCCAAGCACATCCCTTAGTAACTGGTAAATAATATAGTAAATGGTGTGAAAAAAAGATTCAAATTAATTGGATCCCTTTGTCTGTCTTCTCCTTTTCCTTCTCATTTACAGTATATTGTTTTAGCCGGACTGGGATTGTTTGTGCTGATACACCGAGAGTGACAACGAAAGTTTACCATCTTTGCAGTCCTATTCATCTTGCTTTCATGTGGTATAAATATCCCCAAGTAAATGCCGCTTGAGAGCAGTTACTTACTCTTCTTACCGTCTCCAGGGCTCTGGAGGCAAAGGGTCTTACTGTGACATGTTTCTTCTTTTCCCTATGCACCTGTTTTGAGTGGTGTCAGATTTCAATTTGGAAGATGGGTACAGTACTTGGTGGAGGGGAATGTTCTACCTTTTTATGTATTTATCATGTTCATGCTGTAATGCCGCCAAAGTTTCCTTCTTTTGGACACGACATAAATGGTTTATGGGTGAGGCAGTGATTGTTGTTACTTATTTGAAGATAGGTATCTAATCTTTGCGGGGTGGAGCAAGAGATTTAATTAAATACATGTACACGTGATAACTTCTATCATCGAGTGGAATCACTTTGTTTTTAGAGCATTTTGCTACAACCTTGCCATTTACTTTGTGTACAAATACTGATGTAGTAGGCCTACATTTAGCGTTAGCATCCATGGCAAGTATTTCTGTTGTGCAAACACTACATGGAGTATGCCATGTGCACAGAGTTATCAAGGCATTTCGTTTTATGTCTTGAGGCATTAACCGAGTAAGGCACAATGCTTAGGTGAATATGAATCTGAAGACAGTAAAATTTGTATCAGTGGCTCATACATGTTAGTCTTGATGACTTGCACATGTTTGAGTTGACTGTTACGTGTTTGATTTTTTCTTTTCTTTTCAGGACAGTTACTCTTATGTTCATCTTGGGTTTTTAAAACATTGAGTGGATTCTTCATGTCGAATGAGTAAGGTTGATAAGATGGTTTGGACAATTCCCAAGAGATGTTCTGTGTTTGATTTTTACAAAATGATTTACAACTGGCCTTATCTGTCACCCAGGCCTTAGTCTTTGAGCCTTCCTTGAACCTTCCTTGGACTAGACATACTCACAAAAGAGTTATTACGCATAATGCTACCGCAAGCCTATTACTTATACCTTCCTTGATTATTGCTTAACTGCATTTTTCCCGCGTAGGCAGAGAACGAAGCAAATCATTCAGAATCAAGGACCAATTTAGTACATGTACATGTTAAGACATCTAAGCAAGTAAATACTTGGATGTCTAATGTTATTATTTACATTTGAATCAGTTCAGCATTGCAACCAATTTTCAGACATGGCCATAGAACTGTCACATTGTTTTGTATACAAAATTATTGACGTGTCGGTTCATATTTTAGAAATACATGCACCATATTTCCTCAATCATTTTGTGTGCTATACCAACTCCAAAATGTTATTATTACTTTGAGTCGGGGGGGGATATGGGTTTATGTTTAGGGGCTAGGGGTGAGGGTTTAACACACCTCACCCCTACACCCAAAAATGTGAGAAAAATAAATGCATAAAACTTGGATGCTCGTGTAGTCATTCATTATTTCTTCATTTTAACATTTCCGCAAATGTCAAGTTCCATCACAGATTTGTAATTTCGGAAAAACAACTTCTTTCTTTTAAACATAAATTTTTCGTGTTTTATAGTCTTTTCTTATCCGGAGAAGTCAAAAATAAAATTTGACAAAGCTACCGCAAATCAGTTTTAGTGGAACCTTTGGTGGGCCTATCAAAACGTTCAAGCATCGTGACCTTTCTTGAGCGAGGAATCTCATCCCGTTAGGGTTTCCTGCAGAAATTAAACTTTTCTACCTGATCGAACAGCTTCAAATCATCAAATGATGCACGTCTAACGCAAGATTCGATGACGTTGGTGACTGAAGTGAGAATAATGGCGAGATGACGCGTACTGTAGAGACTCTGAATTGATGGTTTCTCTTGATACATGTATTTGGATTGAAACAACGAACTGTAGTAGTAGTAGTAGTGTAACAAGAGTGAAATTTCCAAGGGGTCACCCAGGGATGCAAGCATTTTGAAGGGGGCTCTGAAAGAAAAATAAATACCGGTACGGCATATACATACGTTTTGTCAAAATTTTGGGGAATGCCCCCAGTATGTAGCCTCCCCCCATGATTACGTAACTGACCCAAACCAGTGCCCCAGCGCTTCTCTAGTCCGGGGTATTGGCTGTTTGTATTTTGTCACCCCAAATCCCCGCTTCCAACTCGCCGGCACGGATTTATGCCTCAGCGTGAAATGGTGCTAGAAATTGCTTCACTGCAAACGTTCAGTAGGTGTTGCTCTTCTTATCATTGGAAGCATTTGAAGCGAAAGTTTCTGAAGTGGTAGGAACACAAAAACGATATGTTACAATACATTTTCACGAGACATTTGTTTTGTCCAAAAAAATGCGCTTGCTCTTCCCCGAGCTTCCATTTTGTTAACAAGAAAAAAGTCATCCAATGAGATGTTAAGCAGAGCATGGACACACTGCTTTCACAGTGTTTTGCCTTTTGTTTATTACACAAATGGTGAATAACTATATGGTGAGAGAAACTGTCATGAAGTAACAGATAAACTGCAAGAACAAAAAAAAGAATTTTTTCCAGCAAGAATGTGAGACGTTTCTGTATTACAACGCCTAAATAATCCTGAAACACGCCTGCGTCGCCTGAATAATCCAAGCTCGAATAAATCCCTGCATCTTTGCGAATTTAGAACATTTCTTTTTACTTAGGAATAGGACGTTACCGTGGAAGGGAACATTATCGTAGGAATAGAACTTTGTTTTTGCGTTGAGGCCGCACCGTGCGTTGTCACGTGGTCGCCGACTCGACGACCCACCAATTACTAAATGGGGTTTATTCAGGTGTTGTGTAAACCTGTTTATTACTTTTTGGTAGCACTTGGTTCCGCCGTAAAGGACCTGGTTACTTGGTCACCAAAGTTTGAATTCGTAAATAGGTCGATAGAATTTAGCCATAGTCGAGTATAAAACGCCGTTCCTGTCATGCATTTTCTCCGTTTGCCTTTATTTCAGAAATCGTCCATTTATTATCTCGCAGTGCGCTATTACTATGTGTAATTTTCTTCAGTTTTTCGGCGTTTCAAGACAGAAAACACTCGATTACGTACATGTATAACTTGCAAGGCTGTAGAACTAGCACAATCCCATTATCACAGTTTTGCTAACTTGGGTCTTACTTCAGTGTCCTCGCAGCTGCGTATATACAAGTTAATCTTGATGGCCTACCATATTTTGATATAGATACAGGTACATGCAAATGTTACTCTGTAAATGGGCTGACTTGATATTTACGGGGTTTGTTTTTGAACAACTGAAGGCACAATGTCCGCTTTTCCAAATGACAACAGGTAAATGCTCTCCAGACATGTTGACGGAAAGTGTGGTTGTACATGCCGTACGTCCAGGGTTGAATTGACAAATCGGCCAGAATGAACATCCAGCTGACACAGACGGCGACCGGGTCGGGAGACCTCGAAGTAGAGGACTGAAGACCGACGAAGTGCACGACCAGAAACGGTATCCAGCAGATAATGTGCAGCAAGATCATAAGGATCAGGGTTCTAGCTGTTCGTCGGAAGCCCTGCCTCGTGTCTCGCAGTACGCGGTGGCGGACAGTCAACGTCCTGAGGGAGAAGGTCAGGCCCTCAGAGCGAACTCTTAGGACCTGCCGCCTCACTGCTCGGTACACGCTGCAGTAACATGCTAGCAAGATGGAGGTTGGCAGCACGTAGCCGTAAAGCAAAGCGATGTAACCGAAGGTGTAGCTAGTTGAGAAGTCTAGAACACAGATCCGGAGGACCGGGTTGTTGGTATAGCGACCCCATCCCCACAGCGGGGGCAGAGTCGCAAACAACAAGGCGTGAACACCGATGTAGGTCACTCCAATGATAAAACAGGGAAGTTTACAGATGCCCCGGTAACGTTTTGGTCTGCGGATGAAGACCAGGCGATCGATGCCGACGAAGCAGAGGGTAATGTTGGACGCTGATGGGAAGACGGTGTTGATGGCGCCGCCGAAAGTGCACCAAACTGGGAGGAGATGCCAGTTCACGATAAAGGCGGACAAGTTCAGCGACGTGGTGAAAAAACCGAAGGTCAAATTGACACCAGCCAAAATGGCCACGAAGACGTTGGCTTTGTTTCGGAGGGTGTGGTTGCGATGAACGATCAGACAAACCATAGCATTGCCCAGCAAGAGCAGTGCCAGGAGACAGAATTCGACAACGAGTAGGAAGGGTGGTGCCGGTGGAGAACACTGCACATCTAACCTCTGAATCGGTAGGGAAGCATTGATGGCTGCGGTGCAGGCGTTCCCAACCAAGACTCCAGCCGTCTCATTACCCATGATAAACGAGAAGGTTCAGAACTCTGACCATACCAAATAAACAGTGGAGTCTGCCAGAAACTTCACCCGGTTTCGACTGTGATGGGTATAGCAGTTCAAAAACAGAAGTCGCTGAACGGTAACATCAGGCACACACCACACTGGCACGGCGAAGTAAACACACCAGTTGATTAAGGCATATTCGATCGATGACTATCATTGTCATTTAAAATTATTACTGTTGATGGATCACAATCATTCTCTTTTGAGATATTCTCATAAGGAGACGCCATATGACGACACAATCAGCAGTGCAGTAGCACCGACATGGCGCATACCACAATGGACTTTATTGGTCGGGATTCTACAGGAAATAATGTGCTCACGTATCACACGCGTCACGTGCTGACCAGGACCTGTAGCCTTTACTGATCGACAAGTCATGGTAGAAACGCCTACGTAATCATTACCAAGGCGGGTTAAGTATCCACGAAAAACGGATGACTGATTACGACCACAGATGAGTACTCGCCGCGAATGTCAGAATGTTCAGAGTGTGTCCTTTGGGGATGAAGGGTTTATCCCCCGGCGCCACATTCTGACTGGGTAATGGGCATGGAATCGTCCCCACATTATGTGCCGCAGTCTCCTGGAAATACCATTTAGAATGTCTGAAATTGTCAGCCTAAGTGGTTAAGGGGAGTCAAGAAATTAGCCAGTGGGAATATCTTCAAATTAAAGTTGACGCTAGCGCAACAACAGGGTTTCCTTTGACTGTTGCCAACTGGCATTTTTGTCCCGCTGTGGTTTAAAGTTTGCCATGAAGATACAAGTACGACATAACTTATTTGGTACTACACGTATATGTTTGCTGCACTGTATTAATTTAGACGATTTTATCATTTATTTTCACCGTCCTGGTTATGTACTTACGACGAAGAAGAGTAAATTTCACATTGGAATTTTCTGTCCTGCGATTTTCCATTTGAATTTTTGTGCTGTCCCATTTTTTGCTTGCATATCAGCCTCTCGGTTTTGCACTTGAGTTATCTACTGTTAGAGCAGTTGGATTCTGCCACTGCACTTTGCATGACTGATACGCTGCCGAAACTGCTTGCACCTGTCACAAATTAAGCAGCTGCTCAGAAACAATTTCGTGAACAAAATGGCTCTGCCGTTTGTCTCCCATCCACCCTTGGCGTAATGAAAACCGATTCGAGTGTGCGTTTAATTTTTTTCTTGAAGGTTGGCTGCGAAGAACAAGGTTTTAAAGATGCGAGTTAAATTTCACTAAATTAGAAGTACTGTTCGCATAATATCAACAAAGATGGGTATGAAGTTGAGGACGCAGTCTGACAGAAACGGAGGACAGGAGGACTGCACCACCCACTTCGGGGGTAATCAACAGTCATCATCGTTAATTTTTACCCTCTCCATCCGCCCCCCTGCACTAGAAACAGAAACTAAGAAGACATACGAGAACTGCATTATTGCCCGGAAAAAGACAATGGTGACACATTCCCGGGAAAAAACTGCTTGGGGCAGCATTTGTTCATTTATGTCGGTTCCTATTTTGGAAAGTTATAGCAAAAAGGTTCGCCCACGAGAAGACGGAAAATGTTACAGCTGGGACTCATTGTCAACCGGCATGGTCGTAAATCCCGGGGGTGGGAGGTATATATTCCCCGCCCACTTTTAAGGAAGGGGGATGGGCTATTGAGTCATTGCCCCACTTTTTGTGGTGAGCAAAAAATTTAAGCGGATTGTGAAGAACTTTTAGGACTTCCCAAAAACTTAAATGTTTGCAATATCAATAAAGAGGGAAAACAATTTTATAAAACCATAAAATGCCATTCTGATGTAAGATTCTGCATGAATTCGATATACATTAGAGATGTACATGTACATCTTTATCATAAATATCGCCCCCTATATAGTGTATATGGTCCCCCCCCCACTTTTAAAATTTTCACGGCCAGGCAAGTCAGGCCCCATCTTTCTCCATCACACCCCCCCCCTTTCAGCTCAGATTTGCGCCAGTGTGTCGACGGTCTTCCTCCAAAGACATTTTCATGGGACTGAACCAAAAAAAGCAAACATTCTTTTCTCTGTCCTTTAGCAATTTAATATATGTATCTTTGTATAGATGGTTTAGAAGAGACTGCACTTGCACAAGCTCTGGCAACTTGCATTGGTTCTTACAATTAAAACGTCATCAGTAGGCTCACATGCTATATGACTCTTTGGAATAGCTTCCTTGCCAGTGCAGTCTCACAACCAAATGTTCTAGGATGGCGTAAAGGTAAAGTTACCAGACGTCTGGCTAAACTAACTATTTTCATTATTATTTTGTGAAAAAGAGAAAGTAAGAATTTTGAACTCTAAAGCACATTCTAAATTCTGGTATTTAGTAATATCATGGTCAGTCACAATAGAGCCCGAAGTTGACCACTGATGGCGTGCTTCCGGAACCCTTGGATAGGGAAAACTACATGCAAAGATTTTAGAATTTATAATATTTTTTCCTTCTGTTACGTTTCAAAAATCAAACTGGGAAAAGGGGCTTTGGAAAATACTTTCTAGTATATCAGTTTAGGGAAAATGACAAATTACCTAACCTAACTTATCCAATGCGGCGGTCTCGTACGCAGATAAACATTTACGGTTTGAAATTTTATGGCACTGTGTCGGTAAAAGCCGAACTAAAAACAGACCAAAATATTAACAGATGTTGTTAATTTATAAGATAATAAAGCTAAAGCAATAATCTACTGTTGCGAACTTAAGATTCTTATATTTTATATAACCTTTACTGACAACAATTTACTGCGTGATGTTAACTCGAAAATGACGGAATCTGGAACTTATCGACTGCAGGTAGGCAAATCTTTGCAACATTGTACAATCTCGTTTTCACGTAAGCACGGTACTGGCAGTGAAAACAAACGTACATGAACAAAGAGACCTAAGTACTAGTATGTACGATATCACCGGACGTGAAAGGTAGAAATTCGTTTTTTTTTTCACCCATCTCCAGGTGACTTTTCCTAAATATTACTTGGGGAAGACAAAGGTAAAATTCCAACATTAGTGTTTCATGGGTGGTTTTAATAAGGAATTATTCTTCCAAAAATTATGAACATGATTCTCGCGTTCGGACATCTGGGAACTTCTGTACATTATTGGATGGCACGGAGGGTAAATTTACCCGTTTGTCGTGTGTTAAAAGTCCATAGTGACGTCACACCGACTGGCCAAATGTAAAAAATCCCTTTAGGCGGACCGCGCGATCGAGGGTTCCGGAAGCTTGCCGCGTAACCTTTAACTTTCCGGCTCTATTAACTTGTGGGCCCCATTAACAGTTGTCGGATGTGTCTTCTCAGCCTCCGTAATGCTCCCCCTGTATTGCATGTATTCTTTACTCAAGCGCACGTGCATGTCTTTTCGGACGATATGGCGGTGAGTGGTGGGTTTTATCCATTTAAAAGTAAAAAAATCAAAAGAAAATTTCATGTAAAGCTGTGTTAAATTGGGTATGTCAGGCTGGAAGGTTTTACTGTGAAAATTTTGTTTGCTGCTGATATTAATTTGGACAGTTTGTGTTGCAACAAGATCGCCTACGTGCCTTGATGGTGGCAGCTTACAGGGCTCTCTGAAACAAACCTTCATTGTGTAAAACTGAAAACAGCGCCCTCAATATACAGGTGCCAAACGTTATAAGCTGCCGGTACAACAGTCAAACAGTGATAAATATCCTCACTTCCAAAAATCAAGAAAAATACAACTTTCTCAGGTGTTCGAGACACATATCAAATAAAGCTCACTTCCTCATCGTCCATTTTCCTTTCAATTTTCAGAGACAGTGGCTTAAGCTGATGACTTATGAAGATATTTCTCTCCAGAGAAAATCACCCCTCATACAGTCATGAGGCCCATCGCCTTTTTGAAAATTGATACCTACACTCCATTGCAGAATAGAACAATTCACGGAGGGCCCCATTTGGTCCAATACTTTAAGAAATACAAGATTGTAGTCCTGCCCCTGGATTTCATCCACCTTTGTAACAAACCGACCAGTCCATGTGCCACAAAATAAATGGCAGAGAATTCGACAGCCTGCAAATCATGATTCGGTCTGCGCAGGCAATTATGAACGTATTCATTGGCCTGCAACCCTAAGTAGGCCTAAAAGCCTATTTCATGTTCCGTCACCATGTTGAGTTTAGTGCCCTTGCACAAGTAAGTGAAGAAAGTTGGAGGGAAAAAAACTGTCTACAACAATAACAACCGCGAGCACCATTTGCCAAATGTTACGCAACATTGTTGTCATGAATTTGTTCTCCTCTGATAAGTCTTCTGAACTTTCACAAATGAAAAAGATTTGTTGAACTTTTCACTGAGTAGGGCCTAAATTCAAACGCATGCGCATATATAAATGTTGAATATTATGCAGTGGACTTGCAAATGAAATATGAACAAAATGGGAAAATGAGGGACTGGTTTATGTGTTGGAATGAACCCCTAGTACACAATATAAATTCACTAATGGCTGTATCAATGAATATTTCCGGCTTTTCTTTGGTTATTCCTAAATTTCTGTATTTTGTACAGCAACAAGAAAAGAAGAAGAAGGAGAGCATCTTGGATTTATCCAAGTACATTGACAAGCCCACCAGGGTAAAATTCCAAGGCGGAAGGGAAGGTAATAATTAACAATTGTTGACTGCTGTGGTGTGGGATGTGACATTTTGAACACCTGGGGATGCATAGCACCCCGAGGCAAAGCCGAGGCCACTATGCATGCTCAATACGTGCAGTTGTGCACATACATGAAAACTGGAGGGGCTTATTATGAGTAATGAGTTTTATTCTTTATGACGTGGAACTCGCAGCATTGAAACCCGAATAAATTACAGATTTCTAGTCCAGTTGATCACAAACAGCTGTTTTATATCCTTTTCAGTGACTGGAATTCTCAAGGGATTTGACCCACTTCTGAATCTTGTGCTGGATGGGACAACTGAGTTTCAGAGAGGTAAATACATGTAACTACTTTAGAACAAATAATTAAATATGTGTTTTTCTAAATGCATCACTTTAAAGAAATACACTCCATCCGACTTCCCAAATTCCTTATATCAGGATTTGCTCACACTTTAACCACATGCTGTGGGGTTCTTTTAAAATGCAGTGCACATATATGGGCGATTTTCAAGATTTTCAGTTTCCATAATTCTTTAAAAATTCATCATTTCATTTAATGGACAGTTACACCCACACGAACGACTATTTGGTGGCTACTCTAAGCTATCAAGTAACCTTCATTTACTCCTGAATATTTCAGCCAGGCTTGCTGCCCTGTAAAGAGAGCCCAGAATTGTGAGGTGTTGCATAATTTCCTTTGTTCCCAGGGATTGCGAGTGGCATTTTTTCAAACGCGGCTGGATTAGCATGCAGCAGTGCTGTGTCACTCGTCGATGGGGCCCTGGAGCACTTTTGTCCACAGTGCACGTTATGCCCAAAACAGCGGTATACTGTTTAAAAAAGTGACGGATTACCTTCGAAAAATGCAAGCCGAAAAAGGATGGCGATTCCCAGCAGCAGGTCTTTTGTTCTGAGTAAGGTCTTTTGTTACACAGACCAGCTCTTTTGTCCCATTTCGGGGACCCTGGCTCTGCATATAAATCCATGGTGCTCGAAATGGGGTTCCCCGGCAGCAAGTGGTTAAAGAAATACCAAAGATCAGGATTTTGGTTAAATTCCTTTTAAACAATCAAGCAGGCTGCCATGTGAAAGAATTGTCAGTAACGTAAATTTAATGAAGCCCATTCAAACAACTGTCTGACTTTGAACTTAATGTGCATACAAATTTTGTTGGAGCCTGCATGCTAGTCAGTCGGAGCACTGCGGAAATGAGATTCAATCGCAGATATCTTGTGCATTCACATATCGCATGTCTACTTCCAGACCCAGATGATCCCTACAAAATCACAGAGGACACCAGGGACCTTGGCCTGGTGGTCTGTAGGGGGACATCGTTGGTTCTCATTTGCCCCGAGGATGGCATGGAGCAGATAGCAAACCCTTTCTTGCAGCAGGAAGGCTGATGCCAGCAGTTCGTCACTCGCCGGTGGACCTATGTAAATTATGTGTAAATAGTGGGCTGAGATGTTGTTCCCAAGGTTAAAGCCAATAGTACTGACTTATTTTGCGAGTTATCTTCAGTAAATTCACAGAAGTGTACAGGTCAATTGTCCAACGTCTCCTTGCAGGCTAGAAGGGTTTGGGTTCGGTACTGGAGAACCTCGCCATTGATGACAGAGAAACTGGATGGACTATCTATGAGTGCTTTGCCACGTAGTGGAGTAAATCTATGTTGGAAACTGGGGGGAGGGGAATTGGGATGGAGAAATGTTGGGGGGGGATGACTTGCCTGGCCATGGAAATTTGAAAAGTGGGGGACAATATATACAATGTGTAGGGGGCGGTGTTCATGATGAAGATATACATCTGTAATGTGTATCAAATTCAGGCAGAATCTTACATCAGAATGATATATTTATGGCTTTTTAAAATGTGACCGGCTCTAGAAAAATGGGTAATAAGTCGCCAGATTCAGGTTATTAGTTTTTGATATGGCTGGATTGAGTACATCAAAAGCTACAATTTGATTTATGAATGACCTCTGTAGTGCACTGCATTCCAGGGATACTTAGACATTTGTATATCCAGATTTTCGGATTCTATAAAAGCACTTTTCGAGAAAAAGCTCAGAAAGTGTAGCACTGGGAAACACAACACTATGTAGCATTTCCCACTGAAATGCCACTGAATGATCAATTTTTCATCGTTATTCTTCAGTATCCATGTTTGTAGTCACAAATTCTGAAAAAAAACAAATGTTATAGAAGCTAATAGAGGAAAAAACACAAAATCACATTTTGAAGACATTTTGCCCTCTCCAAATAGAACGGGCCATAACATATTTTGGAATTGCCCGACTTATTACCCTTTTTTGCAGAGCAGGTTACAAATTGCTTTCCCTCTTTAGTAATTTGGCGAACATCAGTAATTGAAAAATTCTTCACAATCTGCTTCATTGTTTTTGCTCATTTCAAAAAAGTGGGGGCATTATTCAATAGCCCCCCCCCCCCGATTTACACCCAGGCAACCAGGCAAGTATATATTCATGCACACTACATGTATGTTTAATTGTGTAAGCAAACAGCTGAATGTGTATGGATGGTCTCAGCCAGTAGGAACATAGGGATATGCACTCAGCCTGTATGTAGTGAATTTTCTCATTTGAAAATGAGTCCTGTGCCTTGACTCTCATACTGTATCATTAGGCCCAACCAAACAATTGTTTCCCCTTACACTGAAAAAAACATTTGAACAACTTTGTTTCTTTAAATTTTTTGGGCTCTAAATTTTCTTAGCCAAAAATATTTGGTTGGGATAATTGTGAATAAATTTGTGTTGTGCGCACTCATTTTGAACAGGAAGTGCCAAAGTAAGATTTAATAAATTGGGACAAAAAGTTTTTACATGTGTATTAATTGTTCAGTAGAGCGATATAGATTTTGCATGATAGGTTGAGTTGTATTAGCTTGAACACAGTTTTGGGGTTAGGCCCTAGGAGTTTTCCCACATAATGCAAAACAGAGACTCCAAACTCTTCTTTTCGGTCAAATCTTTTGCAAGTGATGTGAGGTTCTTTATGGGTTATAGTACTTTAATCATAAATGGCTACATTTGATAGCAAATCTCTTCAAATTATGAGTTGAATGTAGGTTTGTTTTCAGGAAGTAGCCAAGTAACGAGTTTATGCTATTTTGTTAATGCTGTTACACAATTAAGAAGACGTGTGAAAAGGTGAGAATAGTGCACAAAATGTCCAAAGAGCTTTGTAATTTTTGACATTAGTTTTGATGAAATATTTTGTATCAAACTAGTCTGACGAATGGGAATTGGGTGGAATTTACATTGCCTTTTATGGTCTGGTTTTTTTGAGCTAACTCCGTTAACAGCTGCACATACCTGTAGTAGCAGTCATCTTGTAGATGTAATATTTTATTTGAATTTATGTCAGCATATTTTGATAAGCTGATTTCCCAAACGGTTTTCCAGAGGCAAAAAGGTAATAAATAAGCTAGTTTCCACCTGAGATGGAACATGCAAGCAATTTTCCGACTTTTTTGTTTACTGTGAGTAACTCTGGGTGTGTTTAGAGAGCACATAAGCCCACCCAATTTATAGTGTGAAATATCACCATCTGTTTTTAACTATTTTTATCATGTATCCTTACCAAGTCTGAATTCTTCCAGGTACGTGTATAAGTTTTACGCCTGCGTACGACCTCGGTAGTGCGCACTGCGCTAGGTATATCCAGACTTGAGGCCAGTCTATTGGACTACCTCCTATTCGTCCCCCTGAGGTACGGAGGTACACGTAGACTGGCCACCAGTCTACGAAAAAATATCCACGACGTCATACAAATAATTCGCGACAAGTCGTGAATTTTCGTGTCCCCTCAGGGCCACCATACGGCTACGATGTGGTAGAGCGAGGTGAGTGGCGGGGACAGGGAGCTGTGAAAAAGGATGGCGGGAAAACGAGGCTGTATGTGTCAGCTTCAATTCTTAATACGATCAGACGATTGAAAGTAAGGAGTTAAGACACAAAATACATAAAGGTATGTTAAATTCAGACATTTCAGACTGCAAATTTTTGTGGCTCGACTCGTAAAATCAAAAGAAAAAATAACGACAATTGACCGCAACTAACGTACCTGCGATGGTCGAGTATCTTGTGCAGTGGGCGTGGTTTAAACTGAAGTGGCGTCACACTTACGAACCGGATACTCAATTTACCCGTGTTGACTCTGCGGGCGCGCGCGAGGAAGTTCAACACAGGGAGCCTCGGTTTCGATGCAGATATTGCGCAGACGGTGTTAAAGTGAAATCCCTCTGTTGGGACCCCTCTATGGGAGCCTGCAAATCGTGGCGAACCGGATGGACTGCAAAAAAAATGTCCGTGTTAGAACTGGCCGTGTTAAAATTGCCCGTATTCGAATATTCGAAAGGGCGGATGAAGCCACTGAAGTCGAGAAAGAGCCGTGGCGTCCAGCCGGGCCAATTTCATAAAGCTGCTCATAGCACAAAATTTGCTTAAGCGCGAAAAAACCTTACTTGATAAATAAGGTAACCAGCCAAAATTCCATGTGATGTATATTGTCTTGGGATTGTATTTAGCTGGTTTTTTGGTTAGCATGACAATCAGATAGAGTTTGAGCAGGTAACCTTTGTTTATTAAGCAGTTTTTTTCCAGTGAAATTGGCCCCTGCAGACTTCAGCCATCCCCATAATTCAATCATCGTTCGTTCATTGACCCTTGCAGGTGCACCACTAGAAATAAATTCCCATAGACAGCAGTGATAAATTTATATGACGTCTGTGGATAAATCCCCATACTTCACAAATATTTAAAAAATACTCACAACTCTCACAGGTGTTCAGGCTGTACAGAAAAATGATGTTCCACATGTCCT